>BLKR01001059.1:0-52297 GCA_011170035.1 Teleogryllus occipitalis | reverse complement strand
GTGGGCGAGGGCGTGTGGGCGAGGGCGTGGTGGCGAGGGCGCGTGTGGGCGAGGGCGAGTGGGCGAGGGCGAGTGCGCGGGATATGGCGAGGGCGAGGGAACGGGCGTAGGCCAGAGGCTGTCGGCGCTGCGTGACGCGCCACCGCCCTTGCCACGCGCGGCGCCGGGCGCCTCCCCGGGGTGTTGGCGGTGGTCGCCCGCGGCGCCGAATCCCACGCGCGCGTCCCTCCTGCGCCGCGAGCCCTCTGCCGGCATTCGCACACACGCCTGTTTGCCCACTCGGCTGTCCACCAAACTACTCCACCGCATACTCACGCCTCCACTAATCTACTCCGCCCCCGACCAACTCCACAGCCCAACTATTCCACAGTCCACCTTTCGACCGCCCACCTAGTCAGCGGTTCACCCTCTCAAGTGCCGAACTATGCAACGGAGCACTCTCTCGACCGCCGTACTACTTAACGTCCACCCGCTCGACCGCCCAACTTTTCAACGTTCCACCTCTCAAACCGCCCACCTAGTCAATGGTCCCACGCCTTTACTAATCTACTCCACCCCCAACTATTCAACCAACTCCACAGCCCAACTATTCAACAGACCATCTATTCAACAGTCAATCTTTCGACCACCCACCTAGTCAACGGTCCACCCTCTCAACTGCCGAACTACTCAACGGTTTACCCACTCGATCGCCCTGCTACTCAACGAACCACTTACTCGACCGCCCAACAATTCAACGGTCCTCTTCTTGAACCGCCCACTCAGTCAACGGACCACCCTCTCGACCACCCAATTATTCAACGGTCTACCCTCTCAACTGTCGAAATACTCAACGGAGCACTCCCTCGACCGCCCAATTACTCAACGGTACACCAGCTCGACCACCCACCTACTCAATGGTCCACCCGCTCGACCACCCAACTACTCCTCAATCAACCCACTCTTCCGCCCAACTATACAATCCATTTGAAAGTTTAATGACACTCTACTACACATAAAGCGCTTTATTTGTTGGCTCGAAGCGGAAAGTACTAATTTGACCTCCCTCTTCCGATTTCTGGTACCCCTGGCAAAAGCGGTTCAAAACAACCAACATTGTAAGCCGATATATACTCAGAATTAACTTCGTGAGACACGTGTTTCGTGAATGTTTCAATAGATGTAAGCTGTAAATACTATATGTATTCATTATTAACCAGTAACAGATTTCCCGTGTTTTCCAGGTATATGCGGTGTATACTTCCCCATCCGCTCTCGTCACACACATTCACGAACACCGACATACGCATATTTTATACACACACTCACGCATGCACCGTCTAAATGGTTCACTCGTGCACACACTATCTTCATTCATTAATACACTCACTCTTTCTCATTGACTCCCTCACACTGTCACACTTTTTATTGTGATAAGCCAAGGAACCTTGGTTTAGTTTAAATGATAAAATCGGCATCCAGCGTTAGTAATAATGGCGTTGTTTACAAACTCGAAAGTCAGAGAATACGCGTTGTTAGGACAACCGAAAGCATGGAAAGTGTAATATTCCATGCTTAGTGTCATAGTGCTGTGCATAAGGACACGGCCAAGAACACATTACATTCAATAGGTGTGGAGAGGGCGTTGAAAGCCGTGATCATGTAGAGTGGCGCAAGGAATCACTCTCCGAAAAAAATTTGAAGGGTAACCACGTAAGCGTTTGGTGAGATACGAACGAATTTGTACCATAGGCTAAGATATTATTGATATGATAGTGAGGCGGGAATTTATAATTAGTTGATAGCTTGGTATTGTAAACAGGAGTATGGAATTGGAGTTGTGAATTTTATTAACTTAGTAGTTGGGGCGTAGAATTAAAATAGACTCCGTGTTTCGAGGGGATGTATATTAGGGTAGCTCCGTAGATGGAAGGAATTTTCAACAAGTAGCTGAAGAATAACAGTCGCGAGAAGGTGTTTCATACGAAACATAGAGAGGGACAGTCACGACCGCCTATTGATTTTATAGGAAATATTAAATCATATTAAGATGAAATCGTTCAGGACATTCTGGAAAATTTTTAATTTATTTTAATGATAGGCAAGAAAGCAATAATAGATATACCAAGTATTCCATGAACAACATTCTGCTGGTCGTCCGAGAAGACATCTAATAAGATATTGTAGAAAGCTTACGAACTATATTCAAACCCATATGGTATTTCATGATCTATATTAAAAATAGTAATTTGCATGAACTCAATAGAATTTTAACACATAAAAATAAATGTATATAATATATAAACATAAATTTTTATTTTTGAAAAATGAAGATAATTTATGTTAATTGCCATCAATCTAATAATTGGTTTCAATCATTAGAACTTCCAGGAATCGTGATTCTGTTTAAAATTACACGTCTACATGCAACAGGTAATTAGTAATATGTTGTATGTCGAACCTATAATTAAATTGAAAGTAAATTTAATAAGTTAATGTGAAAATTGAGAGAATTTATGAGCATAGCAGGGCAACGGTAGAAATAACAATATTAATAATAATAGCAGTGGAAATAATTTTCTACATAATTTGAGATCTTTGGTGTAAATCGTTTTCAGATTTGGCAACAGTAAAGTAATAGGAGAGACAAAAAGTATTTCACACAGTCTCTCGGTCATACTATCGCTCGTTTACTTTCGTTAACTCTTTCGTTCACACTCTTCCTCGTTCAGTTTCTCACTTGCTCCCTCTCTCATTCACTTTCTCTGTCACTGTCCGACTCTCACTAATTCTCACTCATTCACTCTTTCACACTCTCTCACTAAGTCTCATTAATTCTCTGTCATACATTCCTTCTCTCTCTCTCTTTCTCTCCTCGACTCTCACTAATTCTCACTCATTCACTCTTTCACACTCTCTCACTAAGTCTCATTAATTCTCTGTCATTCATTCCTTCTCTCTCTCTCACTGTCCGACTCTCACTAATTCTCACTCATTCACTCTCTTTCTCACTCTCTCACTAAGTCTCAGTAATTCTCACTCATTCATTCCTTCTCTCTCTCCCCCTCTCCGACCATCACTAATTCTCACTCTTTCTCACTCTCTCACTAAGTCTCAGTAATTCTCACTCATTCATTCCTTCTCTCTCTCTCTCCCTCTCCGACCATCACTAATTCTCACTCTTTCTCACTCTCTCACTAAGTCTCATTAATTCTCTCTCATTCATTCCTTCTCTCTCTCTCTCTCTCTCTCTCTCTCTCTCTCTCTCTCACACACACACACACACACACACACACACACACACACACACACACACTCACACGCCTTCACGTGACTCCTACTCACTCTCTTTCTCTCTCACCCTTCCCCTGTCACTTCGACATGCACACAAACACATCGATCCGCCCACTTCCGCAGTCCCTGAGTTGCGGCCTGCTCGGCGCCCCGGGGCGAGGGCTCCTAATGTCTGTCCCCTCTGTCCGCCCCGCTCGCCCTCCGCGGCGGGCGACCCCTGTGACTTTTTCGCGTCCCTCGGCGCGCGCGGGGGCGGGGCGGAGCGCGCACCACCCAAATGCCACGCCCCCTCCCCCTCCCCGCGCGCTCTGCCCTGTGTGTGTGTGTGTCCTGGGCCGAGCGATATCCCCTCTTCCGTCCCGCCCCCTCCCACGCTCGTAATTATGGGCTATTCATCATATTCAAATGTCAGTTGATACTCTGCGACGTAAGCACTCCGGCGCTAACACAATCAGTTTACACGCGCCCGCCGTGTCCACGCTGTCGGTCCTCGTTGCCAGCGCGCCCCGCCCAAGGCCAGCCACGCGTCGGGAAGGGGTGTGGGGCTGGTAGTACCGCGAGGGCGGTCTGTGCAGTAGATGTTCGACTGGGCTCCCGTGAGCGTCAGTGGGAATGATTCCGTAGCGGGCAGGTAAAAAAAGTAGGCAGATAACTAGAGGATTCCGGTGTTTAGTGTGTCCATATATTTTTTTCCTTTAAATAATAGCTGGTGGGGTCATCAAAAGTCGAGTGACTTGCAGTAAGAGGGGAAAATGTAAATTAATAAATTCGTAAGTTTGAGTTTAAAAAAATAATTTTCTTATTAAATTGCAAATTTTTACATTTTATACGCATTCAGTAGTTAAATTCTGTGAATATTCTACAAATCTTTAAGAATCGATTATTTGTGTTTTATAAGCAAGACCACAACTTGAAAATATCTTATTTAGTATTAAGCTGACTGTTTCAAATTTCTCACGTCAAGGTAGTTCTAAACTGCCTGTGTATTTTTCTTCGCTGCTATTCATGGCTACCAACGTTCTTGCGTTGATTTTGGTTTGAAAATCATCTTTATTATTGTTTATATCTTCTCATCCAAAATGAAGTGACGTACTTTCAGTAAGATCGGAAAATGTAAATTTATAAATTCGCAACTTTGAATTAAAAAAGTAAATTTTAAATAGAATTGCTATTTTTATATTTTATACGTATCCAGTAGCTAAATTCTGTGAGTATTCTACAAATCTTTAAGAATAGATTATTTGTGTTTTTAAGCAATACCTTAAGAATATGACCACGATTTGAAAATATCTTATTTAGTATTGAGCTGACTGTTTCGAATTTCTCAGATCAAGGTAGTTCTAAACTGCCTGTGACTTTTTCTTCGCTGCTATTCATGGCTACCAACGTTCTTGCGTTGATTCTGGTTTGAAAATCCTCTTTATTGTTTATATCTTCTCTAGTTTATACTTGATGTCTACACCTTTTGCATGTGACGCTGTCTGGTATCTGCACGAATCGGTCGTTAGATATGCCATACATCAACGCAGCGTGTCAGCTGCTTCCTAATTTTATTGGCATAATTTGAAGTTTTTGGTTCAATTAACGACCACTATTGGTCCTCACGTCACATGGTTAGTTGTTTTGTTGTTTTGTAAATACCACATATCGTGTGATAGATTTCAAGGAAACAGTGCACTACGTAACGCGGTTTATCATCGACTTTTCTGCTTTCAAAATATATATTCTTTATTAGCTAATTATGATTTTAGAGAATTGGTATAGGTAGACATAGATCACTCGTCTATTTAGTCATCTACTTGGTCTCCTGGTGATGTTTTACAACTGCGGGAGACATGGTGAAGTGGTGAAGTGTCGGAGAACCTTGCAGATGGACTCCTGACTGAAGTTCTCTTTGTGTGGAATCCACAGAGGGTGAGGAGTTATGGTAATTATACTCAATTGTCATTGGCTTTAGTGAGTGCTGTTAATGGGAGGTACAGATTCAGAAAATTAGAAAAAGAATACATAGTTCGTAGTATGTTTAATCTGATAATTCTGGATTTAAGTTTGTATGTGTTCTTAATTTTATGGAGAATTGAAACAACTGTCACTTCAGTAGGAAACCTGCCTCAATTCAAAATGATTGGAGAGAACTGGAAGTAGAATAGTGTTCGGACGCTCTTGCAACGATATTTTATAATATATCGCGGTATTGAATTATTCATTGTTTCCTTATTTTATTGATTTATTCTTAAAGGTTGGTTAAATTTAATGAATTAAACTCTATTTATTGCAATGTTTAAGACATTTTTGCGTTGATATTAAAATGAAAATTTCTTAACAAGAATAGTTTTACCTGCTAAGAGTGCACAAAATAAGAAATTAGTGGTCGGTAAATGCGTCTCAAAAATGTATCATCTATTTACAGTTGTATTTGAAACGGAAAAATAATATTACATAGATTCAGTAAAATGCCTGTCGGTATTATGGTAAAATGCCTGTCGGTCCTGGTTAGGCGGAAGAGCAGGCCTTACGGCCTGAGCCTCGCCAGAAATAAAGACATTATTATTATTATTATTATTATTATTATTATTATTATTATTATTATTATTATTATTATTATTATTATGAAAAAAAACGGGATTATTTTAATAAGACCCGCACTGCATTGAACAGCATAAAGTCATGAGTTTTGGGCAAAGTACATCCATGAAATTTTTTCGCAAAATTCCAAATACTTTGTAAGCGATTGATTTTTTCCACTTTTAATGATAATTTTAATGAAAAACACTCGAGAGCTCTGTAACTGTTATTTCATTTCTTCCTTTACAAACAGCTAAGTGTTAATTTACAATTGGAAAATACTAGAATCCTAAATATATTTTTGATAACCGATGCATTTACGCAGTGACATTGCCTTTTAGAATCGCTGTTCAAAGCAAAATACTTATGAAGGTAACATATGATTTTAAAAAGAAATCCAATAGGTCGATGAGGCTGATTCAGGCGTGAAGCGGAAAAACCAAATTTGAATATTCAGTTCGCTTGTTTTCAATACGTACTACAGTAAAAAAATATAATTAGCTTTCGAAAATTAAAATATGAAATAAATATAACAATTACGGAACGTCAATAACCCTTGACGCCGAAAGCGATGTGCAGGCTTTAATAGCTGTAATTCTCCGCTCGGACACGGTGGCGCATTCCTGACGCACTTCACAGCGGCGACCGCGCCTCGGCTGTTAGCGTCCCCGTCGCACACACGCGCGCGTGTATCGGTGGCGGAGGCAAACGAGACTTGCACCCTCGTCATAAATTGAAACGACCCTCCCCTGATCCCGCTCTTTTAAAGGGCGGCCCGCGAACGCAAGTGCTCCGCCACCACCCATTCGCCGCCATAATTGTGCGGTGCGAGTGTCTCCCCTCCCATTCTCTTCGCCCTCCCCCTCCCCTCCCTCTTCCCCAACCCTTCCACGCATGGCGTCTGCAGTTGCTTGCGAACCCTCCATTATGCGCGACAAAAAACACAGCAAAAAAACAACGCTATGGCAAACACGACGGGGAAAAAAAATTTGCATCAAAATGACCGCACAAGAGCACCTGATTGAGAGAACGTTCCCTGTGAATGCCGACCAGTCATTATTGTTATTTGAAATTTTACGTCCATTTTCAATACGCGGAGACGTGATCTTCCGTCGCTCACAAAACGAGTAAGAGGTCTTTCATTGCGTTTAACGAGTGGTTTTTGGTATTTACAGAAATAGCTAGCATTATAGTTTTGTCTATGAAAGTTTTTAAATGTTTCTCGTGGATATAGTAAAATCTTGGATAATGTTAAATATACGAAATTTCTTACGTACAGTATTTCAATTTTAATCTCTCATAGAATTTCTTATTTAAAAAAATAAAGGTAGATCCCCACAGACTGACAAGGATGCTCTGTCATTTGTGTCTGGTATCACTAAATTCCATAAATTAATCTGTACAATCCATCAGTTCAAATTTGTGACAGACCACTCTTGTTGGGTGTTTTCAAGCAAGACTTCAAGAGAGCTGAACACTTGTCCTTCAGAAAAAAATCAACGTATCCACTACTAACACTTGTATGTTCGACTGATGATATTTTTAAATATGGGTAAAAGGGGCGAAGATGCTAGCAAAAAATTTATTACATTTTCTTTGGATGTTTTCTTAAAACACAGATAGATTAATGTAAATATATTTATGCGACGAGCGTTCAACAGTTATTTATTTATATTAATGTTGATTATTGTATAGTTATATTAATGATAATTTTGAAATTAGTGATATTCCACAACCTGTTTCACCAAATTACGAATTCGTACATTTCAACTGCGAAAAAAACTGACGTCCCAGGAAGAAACGAACCATTTATATTCGAATTCGGCGCATCCAAAAACATTTAGAAACAAACATTATATATAACAAAATATTATAACAAAAGAATTTAATAAAATTATGAGAACAGATTTTTGGTTTCATATCTGTGTCTACTACTATATAATTATAAAGTAGTGAACCCACTCTATTGCCTTCACTACATACTGGGACTATACAGGCAATAGCTGGATGATGACTGAAATTAAATTAAATATTGGGAAGGAATCAGAGCACATCAAAACACACTAGACTGTGTTCACAACGTAATTTTGATTACTGCTTTCATATGCACATATTTTGCATGTTGAATACACCATTCTAGTCAATTAGTTTGATTCTGTTGACATTTAAATAGTGGAAATAAAAGGTGTATTTACCAATATTTCTATTCAGCATTCGATGACAAACATCTTTAGATCTTAAAAATTAATTAAGACATTGAATTAAAAAAGGTAAGATAATCTTTTACAAAGTTATAATTAAAAAGTAATTACATTTCAAGAACACACTATTTAAATTAATTTTCAAAGACAACAACAAAATATTCAGAGTATATTAGTGAAAATAAATAAAAATAAACGAATTTTCCAAAGCCATTTAACGCTTCTATAAAGAAAATATTGTTTAAACATTTTTACTAATAATACAGGATGGAATTGCAAACGGAAATTACAATTATTTTAAAAACCTAGTGATGTGTAAAATAAATATACCCGCAATAGTTTTATTCCATTCGGAACATTAATTTTATCTGTTTCAAATGTGCAATAATTATTAAAGTCTACTGTTCAGTTTGTTTTTATTACTCATGCATGATAATTAGTGCTTCCGTTCACTGTTTATTGATCGAAAAGTGTTACTTTACGAAATGAGTTCCACAAAATAGCATTTTGGGAATCGCGTACCACAATGTAAATGGAACTTCGGGTACAACGAATAAACAAAACTCTAGGGCAAAATAAATCAATACGTTTGTAGACTGACATATTATAAATTATCCCAACACTATAACTAGTAAATATTAACGAATTAATACAAAAAAATGTACATAACACGGACGAATCTCTTTGGCATACTCATTTTAAATTTCCCCACCCGGCTCCTATAGCCGCCATGTTAGGAAACAGCCCTACGTACGCCAAAATTTCCCTTCTTGTTTGATTGATTAATTTTTCGTGTTTCCGAGCGCGTCAACTGCTTTGGTCATTAGTCCCGTTAGTGTAGTGCATGTTTTTCTCGGGAGATAGCGGTGATCTTCCCCCGCTGGATGACGAGATCCGGCGCCGACCTACCGTCGGCTACTGGGGTTTCCCCCTAACCAGGACTTTCCCACCAGCGGGGCACCGCCCCAGCTGGGACAAGTTCTAAGCTCCCGACAGGTCTCCCGGGATATGTGGTAGTGTAGTCCATGTTAGTGTAAGTGTGTGTGTAAGGGGAGAAGATAGGACAGGGAATGGGAAGGAGAGATCGCGCGCGGTCCGTGGCCCGTTTGGTAGGGTACTGCTCCGGCATTTGCCTGGTGTTGATCGGAGAAATCACGGAAAACTACCGATCACAGCAACCGGTCGCTAGAATTCTCCTCCAGACAGCGACTGAATTCGACCTAACTGAAAAGCTAGTCTCAAAAATCCTACCGCCGTCAGGATTCACTGCACTGACATCAATTGATACACTGAGCTACCGCTCCCGGTATTAACCTCCCGGCCTTGTCCTTAAATTCCCCACTTCGGAAACTAGTAACGTAAATATTATTGAGCGAGCATCAACACGAGAACGGTGGGTTCGCTTCGTGCAAAGCCCCATTCCGGCCTTCACCTTCCGGTGTTTCAGCATATTGAGAGGAGCGAATTCTTCGGGAAGCTTTCAGAGCGATAGACGGCCAACTCGCGGATGCTTTCAATAGAAGCGCGTCTGTGGTGGCGCCGCGCGCCCTTCCCAGCGATCAAAGGGGCTCTGTTCCTAGTTTTCCGCCCTTTCGCGCATTACTTTCCGCGCGCACCTGCGTGAGAGACGCGGCGGAAAGACGGCGCGAGAGGGCGTGTGTAGCGGCGGAAATAAAACTCTACAGGCGGGGAAGAATAAAAATGTCCATGTGGAGGAGTAGAATAAAAATATCTGAGTGGGGAAGAAGAATAAAAATGTCTGTGTGGGAGAGAAAAAAAGGAGTTAATTTGACTCTAATGTACGCTCGTGGCTGTGGTGATAAACGACGTTCTGAGAGAGTAAGATACATTTCTTGATGCTCGTTGGAAATACGAAAGAAGTAGTTATGCTGTGTAAAATTGTAATGCTTTTGGTAAGTTTTTCTGCGATGTGATTTGAGATAAATTTCAGATATTGTTTTTAGTATAGCTTCCATTTAGGTAGAAATCGAGTTAACCTCGATTTTTATTTATTGTCAAATGAGTTTTCTGAAAATTTTTTAAAACATGTATCATTGAATTTACTGAAGGATGTTTTCATGCAGAACGAAGAAAGCGGATTTTGAATCTACTAGAATATCAAAATTTATAGATTAAATGTAGTCCAAAAATATAACGAAGAATTTCACTAGTCTTTGTTACTCAAACGAAATCGGATTGTATTTTTAATGAACAATAATAAAAGAGGTCAATATAGATTCAATTTTTTCATGAAATTCTCTACTATTTTATTGAATATCTCTATCATACAACGCACAAAAATTAGTTCAATATTTTTATAAGAATATTAGTTTACGTATATGTAAGTCATCTCAACGTTATAACTCGATGTTTACACTAGAAATTAAAACATAAACCTACCTACAAATTCGATAAACTTGTGACCTTAGTTGTGGTTAGTATCTTTAATATACTGCATCTGATTCTTACATTTCAAAACCAAAGCTTTGAATGTTTTTCTAGTTTCTTACATGAAATTCTACGATTTATCGTAGAAATTTACAAAATGAAACTGACAAAATGAAAATAAAATCTATCAGTAGTTAAGTAAACGTTAGTTTAAAAAATAAAGTAAATCATTCGTAAGAAAGGAATATGAAATATATTTACCTATTCTAGCCACTGAAAGTAATATAAGCGCGAATGAAAAATGGTCGCAATAATAAACAAATATAAAAAATACAGCAAGAGAAGGGGGGAGTAGGGCCAATGAAGTGCGTGGGTAGGGCCGGGGGGGGGCGGTAGGAAGCCCCGGCGCGTTGGGAGGCGCCAGAGGGCGACGTATGGCCCGTGGGCGCGTGGCGCACCGCCAGCCTCCCCAGGCGGCCTTCGCGCAGCTCCGCCGGGGTCACTCAGTCGCCCCGGCCAATTTAAAACAACGGGGGCGGGGACAGTGGGGGCGGCTTCGGCGGCAAGGCGTATGCTGGGGCAGGAGCGCCGGCGGCTGGGGCGGTGTCGGGGGCGGTATCGGGGGCGGTATCGGGGGCGGTATCGGGGGCGGTATCGGGGGCGGTGTCGGGGACGGTGTCAGGGGCGGTGTCGGGTGTGGTGTCGGGGTCGGGGGCGGGGGCGGGGTCGAAGGCGGGGTCGAAGGCGGGGTCGAAGGCGGGGTCGATGGCGGGGTCGATGGCGGGGTCGAAGGCGGGGTCGAAGGCGGGGTCGAAGGCAGGGTCGAAGGCGGGGTCGAAGGCGGGGTCGAAGGCGGGGTCGGGCGGGGTCGAAGGCGGGGTCGAAAGGCGGGGTCGAAGGCGGTCGAGCGGGGTCGAAAGCGGGGTCGAAGGCGGGGTCGAAGGCGGGGTCGAAGGCGGGGTCGAGGCGGGGTCGAAGGCGGGGGTCGAAAGGCGGGGTCGAAGGCGGGGGTCGAAGGCGGGGTCAGGGGCGGAGGCGAGGGCGGGGTCCAGATATAGGGTCGAGGGCAGGGGCGAGGGGTGGGGCCGAGGTTGGGGGCGGCGGCAGGGGTGGCATTGGGGGCGGCAACGTGGCCGGCGGGCGGCGGCGGCGCGGCCGAGGGGTGGGGGCGGTGGGGGCGGTGGGGGCGGCGGGGGCGGCGCGGGCACCACGTCCCCAAAGATTCTAATGGATCGCAGGCGCGGCGTCCCACGCCCCCGACGAACACTCGAGTGGGCGGACGTCGCCCCCTCTACCCGCTGTGGTGGTGGAACGCAGAAGCTCGGGCGCTGCATCTCCGCTTGGCGAGGGCGTGCCCTCACACGGAAGAAGTTTGTAGCTACACATTATTATACACACTTTTATTATAGACAGCCGATAGATTAGACAGGAAACAAATATCAGGAGAGTAAGTAGCTCCAAACCGATTTTCTCCAGTATTTTGAAGAAATGTGAAAGATATGCAGGTTTATCAATGAACTGATAGGTTCATTATTTCGTGTTGTCCAGTGTAGCGTCACGGTGGCGGCCGTGGGTGGGAGGAGGAGCGGAAGTATCGCAAACCTGCGGGTATGAATAGCTGGCGCCCCGGCTTTGGGATACATTTAGACAAAGGGGACGCCAGCTTGACCGGGAAGGTCACGTGGTAGACGTGAGCCTCCCTCCTACACCTAGAACGGTCACGTGACGGCTGCACTCTGGTATAAAATCGAGCCGACGAGCTCAAACGATGGGTTTTATTCTGAAAACCTCGCGCGATGGGCAAAACTTTACACCCAGGCTGGAGCGTGTCGTGCCTAGTGCACGGGTGACGAGGTCACGGTAGTGGCGCGGGAGTAGCGTCAGAGGACGCGGGGCCTCCCTAGCTATGTGGGGTATCCACAGGGAAATACTTACAAGTGTGTAGGTTTGGAGCAGAAGTTGGTTATTGTACATACATGTAAATAAACTTGTACATACTTATAAATGTCTGTGTGTTTTTCTCCATGACGCCACACCGTGCTCGCCGTACTATAGTCATTAGTCTCGTGAGAGTAGTCTCGTGCTCGTTTTATCACAGGAAAGGGCGGTGTTATTTTCCCACCGGAATATTATATCCCGCGCCGATGAACACATCAATTTGCGGGTTTTCCCCATCCAGGTAGTTGTATATCTCAATAACGGCGCAAAGCACAAGCTGGGACAAGGTCTAAACTCTACATTGGTCTTGTAACATTAATGGTAGTGAAGTGTGTGTGTGTGTAAGTAAGGGATAAGGATAGGTCAAAGAGGAGGAGAAATATAATATTTCGTTACCCGTTTTTAGGTTACTGCTCTGGCATTCTTCTGGTTTGGAGAAACTACATAAAAACACCGATTATAACAACTGGACGATACATTTTTTCTCCAAGTGGCGGCAGAATTCGACCTAGGTATCTAGCTAGAGTCTAAAATCCTTTAACCATCGAAACAAGTTTCTGGGACCTCCCAATCTCTGCGACCTCCCAATCAGACCAACTGCAATTAGTTGATGGATTGAACTCCCTTAGTCAACGTTTTTCGTCGTACGTGAACCAATTTATTTTCAGAAGTACCATTCAGTAAAATATGTAAAAATAATTTAATGCTATTCATTACTCTTTCGTATCTGCAATCATTTGTTTCTGACAGAATCAACTATTTTTTTCATACAATTCTAAAGAACATGTTTTGTGAAATCATTACAATTTTTTATGTGTAGATATGTTTTTTAACAGTACAAATGAGTTATTAAAATAAGTGTGTGTTTTCGCAGTAGGGTGCCTTTTAGTACTTCCACGAACCCTGCTCGCTTGTAACTCGGCAGTGCTGCCCCTCCCGGCCACTGGAGTGAAATGGGTTTTTCCAAGAACCAGAGCCAACAACTGCGGTGGCACCACCATTTCCGAAACTGTTAACAAAGACATAAACTCTGTATCCCTTCACAGACATCTTTATCGCTGCCACCGCTGACACCCCTCTGTCATCACTATGAACGTCACTTGATCGCAGCAACCTCTGCCACTTTTGCTGTAACTGGCCTCCAATTTTGTCACCATTTGTACACCAAGCAGTGCTGCACGCGCAACTCTCCTCGTTGCTAGTGTCTTGCATCTCCACCACTCGCGTTGCCATCTTACCCGAGTTAAGTTTGCAAACCAGCAGTCAGGGTAGAGACTGACGATCTGCTAGGTATCGGGTTCGATACCACAGGTTGACAAGTGAAGTAAAACTCATAAGAAGATATTACAACATTTAATTTGGCAATAGCTCTATACAGGTTGGAACGGCCGAAAGATGTTATGAGCTCAGTGACTTGTCAGCGAATACGCTACTTCAGCCGTATATATATAATATATATATATATATATATATATATATATATATATATATATATATATATATATATATATTTTGAGCTTTACAAATTTCACAGAGGCAGTTTCCAGAACGTTTCAGGATGTAGCATGTTTATCACTGAATCGTCAAAACACATTATTGTACGTTTGGGAACGTGAAGCAAGTAGCAGGTAGGGCGCTCGGCTGGGCGACGCGTCTGGAGGTCGCGGGGTGCGGATCTTCCTTGTTGGTGTTTCTAATGGAATACATAATTGCCGCACGTCTTCCTATCTGTTCCAAGTTTGTCTGGGCATGTCACAAGGTCTTCAACAAAATCAATCAATTTTCTAAATAGATCGCGCACGAGCGTTTGCGTTTTATTAACCTATGGTTAACATTTCATAGAGTTTTTAAAAACATTTTTGAACGTATCGCTTTGTCAGTTTTTCGCTAGTTGGAATACAATTACCATTTTAATTGAAAAGGTAATGTTTTGGTACCCAACCAAATTGCTTTTTCGATCAACCTCTTTATTCAGCATTGCTGTAAGGTAACGTTGCTTGTTTTTTTGTAACCTACGCCACCTCAAGTTCCAGCATTGTCTCATATATCATTGATCCCGGTGAATAAGCTGGTAAGTCATAAATAGTTAATTTTACAGGAGAGCAAAAAAAGGTTTAAACGAATTGATCCAATGATTAATGATATCCAAACGAAGGTGATATTTAAACAAACCTATTTTTCTGTAGGTTTTGTTCCTATATCATTAGTTGCTTATTTACAGAATTTATTATAAGTATATATATATATATATATATATATATATATATATATATATACACACGGTGTGTATGTGTGTAGGGGGTATATGTATGTGCCGTGCGCGTCTGTTCACGCTCCTCGCCGTCCCATTCAACCCCGTCCAACAGAGCGGCGCGTACGCTTCTCCTCTCCTCTCCTCACAGCGCCTGCTGTGCACCACCTTCACCATCCGGGTTGCCTGCCGCCCCGCCCCGCCCGGGCGGTCGCCGTTACCCCAGGGAGCGCCACAAGCGCCGCTGTTGCTGCCGCCGCCGCCGCCGCCGCGTCCGACCTCGCGGGGGCGGGGGCGGCGGGGAGGTCCCCAGGGACGCGTGCACCGCCGCGGCGCGGCGCGGTGGCCGAGCGGAAAAGCGGAGGGCGCGTGGGGAGGTTGGCCGGAAACCCCCGCGCGGCGCGCGGTCGGCGGCGGAACGACGGGCGCTTGATGAGACAGAGCGACTCGGGTTCGTTGGCGGCCAATTCGGCTCGTTGAATATGTTTGAGACTTTTTAGAATACTTAGTCTCGTATAGTATCACGGGTTATAAGTTATTTCAGAAAGCAAGAGCTGTATTACCTAGCATAAACTATGCTTGTTATGAAAGCATTTGTGTGTTAACGTAGGTGACAAGACAGAAGTCAGTAGTGGCCACTACAAGTATCAATGATGAAAACAATTGAAGTCATCTTTGTCAACGAACTTTCGAAAGCCGATTTATGACGGTTTTGGCTCCATCGCCAGTCTCGCTGCGAGGCGAAATTCGGGATACTGTGCCACACGTAGACGACTTACGTCACATACATGTTTATATAGCGTCGAAAGCTGGTTCTCTGAATATATCTAGAAATTGAAGATGATTTCAATTTTTTTTATCATTTAATTGCGTCAACGACAAATCATCAGCATTCCCACAATTCAAGCATCAAATTTGAATAATAATAATAATAATAATAATAATAATAATAATAATAATAATAATAATAATAATAATAATAATAGTTAGTGAGTTCCCACTAGCTTAAAAATTGCAAAACGTTAAGTTTGGACCTTCTAGTTGTGAGAAATAGAACGAAGATAATTTACCCGTGAAATATATTTAAAAATTAATCTGTAAACATCGTTCTAATATTGTCATTGCATGTAACATGAACTGATACTTATTTCGTCTTTTAGAGTCTCAAATACTTCACGGGGGTAGAGTATAGATTAGTCTTCACGTAGTCGAGTATTCGACCACTACCAAAATTTCGGGGTTTTCAAATGATCTCTATTCGATCAAAATCGTAGTTTGCAAATAAATAAGTATAAAATGTAAATAAAAAAATGTCCGCTGCCTAAGCAAAAGATCTATGCAGAAAGAGATTCCCATTAAATTATGTATTACGAGTTGAGCACTGTAGCCAAAAAATGGAGATATTGCAGTCTATCCCGCTTTTAATTGTGTCAACTGCTAGTGATTTCACCCTATTTCACGTACTCTTGAATATTTGTTGACAGCAGCTCGAATATTTGTGTATTGCAGTGACATCAACACATACCCTGAGCCACATAAGTCGGTAAGTTTACTTTGATGACTAGACCCGCGCGACTAGCAAAGTTCAGCTGTTCGTTAATGAAACAATTAAAACGTGCCACGACTGCAAACTGTTGGCGAATTGCGAATGGCGAGAGCGACCGTGTCGAGCATTATCTTTTCTACATAGAGAAAAAGCATTGGCACACATGAAGTAGTATCATTATCATTTGCGAGGTCTAGGCCTAAAGGTCGGTTCCGGTTCAATGGTCCACAGTTTTCTTGGCCTCTCGGGATCTCGTTTTTAAAGGGGTCGATATTACCATGCCTTTTGAGGAAGTCGTTGTACTTCCATTCTATTTAGATGTTCGGTCCAATTTCTTTTATACTTTTGGATTTGATCGAGGACTGATACAACTTTTAGCTCTTTCTCTTCGTATAGAGACTTTAAACGAAGAATCCATTTCTTCTCTAGCAGACTTGAAGCATTCATTTGACTTGAAACATTCAGGGTGATCGTACGCAGCAGAGCTGAAATATAAAATATCTAGGGAAAGTTTACAAAAGGATACGACGCGTCGTATCGAATTTCTACAAATCTATGAAGCTGTAAAAATCAAACGTTTTTATGTAACTTGAGTATTATTCATTATAGATATGTATTACTCATTAAATATTTAAAATATAAACTAAAATACTTAAAAATAAACAAATTTCATTTTCATCTGGGAACCCTGTAATGTATTGTACAATACTATATTATTATTTTTAAATATATAATACATTTTTTTTTCATATTTATTCTGAGCTTCACCGTTAATTTCCCTTGGGGGACTCTAAGTTTGATTATTCCATGTTTCTGGGTGCGTCAATTGCTGTAGTCATTAGTCCCGTAAGTGTAGTACATCATTTATATCACTGGAGGTGGCGGTATTCCCTCTCGTTCGATGGTGAGATCCGGTTCCGAACTACACGTCAGCTTTCTCCATCCAGGTATCTTCATCCGCGGTGCACAGCCTCAATCGGGCCCTGCTCTATTCTTCTGACTATTCTCCTGACATGTCATAGGGTAGGGCATGTAAGTGTAAGTATGCAAGTGTAAGGGGTGACGATAGGACAAGGAAGAGGAAGGAAAGATCGCGCGCGGTCCGTAACCCGTTTGTTAGAGTACTGCTCCGGCATTCGCCTGGTGTTGATCGGAGAAACCACGGAAAAATAACGATGAGAGCAGCCGGCCGCTAGAATTCTCCTCCAGGCAGCGACTGAATTCCACCTAGCTGAAAAACTAGTGTGGAAACTCCTGCCTCTGTCCGGACTCCAACCTTATGACTTCCCGTTCGGAGGTACAGCAGTGACATCAGTTGATGCCTAAGCCAGTAAAAACGGTTAAAAATCGTCGTTCGGGGGATTGAAAATCCACCTCATACCTCTCGTTACGACTACATATTTAGTAGGCTTATTAATAATGCACATTCACTAACAAATTTACGTATTCCATTCCCTATGCGTATAATTTGCGTTTTGTGTTCAGATCCTTAACACTGCTGTGTGGTGCGTAATGGGCCAAAGAAATAGTGATAAGCGTTACTGGCAAGGAAACTTCTGTTAGTGTACAACACATAATTCGATTTACAAAAAGAAAGGCATGTCGGAACTGCAAAATATATACTCCACAATTATCCAAGTGAGTTCGAAAAAATGTTTTTTAATACGTTTTTTTTATTTTTATTTAATAGGTAATTATTACAGGCAAAGTAAAAATCTTGATGCAATGTGGCTAGGCCGAAGGCCTTTAAGCCATTACAATACCTACATTCTACAGCGTTCTAACCTTTCGAATTCTGGTATTCACCCCAAATGGTCTCTCCTTCGCATCAAAGCCGCGGAAAAGAGACCATAAGGTACGGCTGAGGAAAAAACCCCTGAAGGGGGAAAAACCTGCCGTCAGAAGCCGAGTACATGCTAATCTATCCGGTTTTTAAACCATTTATTTATTTGGCGCGGGCGTCAGGCATTCTCCTTCCAGTGTTTGGCCTCCTCCGCACCTGAAAACAAACAGCACCACAGAAAATCGTCCGCACCAACGCCTCTGCCCTAACATTTCCGAGTCCTACTTCCCTTCGCCTCCTAATGTGTTTTATTTTAACCGTTTCCTTTTATTTTATTTTAATATAATTTAATTTTAATTTATTTAACTTATTTTAATTAATTTAAATTAAATTTATTTAACTTATTTTAATTAATTTAATTTTAATTTATTTAACTTATTTTAATTAATTTAATTTTAATTTATTTAACTTATTTTAATTATTTTAAGTTAATTTATTTATTTTTATTGACTTATTTATCTACTTATACTTAGCAATTGACTACAACTTATAACTTTTTTTTTTACTGTTTACTAACCTAACATAACTTACTGACTAACTTAATTATTGTTAGTTTATTGATTTATTATTTATTTCTCTCCAGTCTAGGCTCTGCTCGTACTAACCAGTGCTGTTTTCCCACTCCCTAATTTCAGTTTCTCTAATGGTCCGAACCTTTCCTAGAAATGTTCCTAATTCTTTCATGAAGTTAGATCTTTTATCACCTAGAATGTTTTGGGCGAGCGTTACGTTCCTATGTTGGAAGTAGTAATTTCCCATTCCCATCCATTTTCCTCTCCAAGTTTCGGTCGCATTGCAAATTAAAAGGATGTGGATCCAGTCTTCCCTATCACCGCAAAGCACACAGATGCCATTACCATTAGAGTCCTTTAATCTACGTTGCATCCACCCCCCGACCCTGAACCAAGCGTATCCCCCTCTTGCGTCCTTTCGCAGTGTGTTTACGTAACGTTCGCAACCCCATAACGGACTCGCGTGAATTTGCGCAACTAGCGAACGTTTTTCGGCCGTTGCTGCCAGGATCTCTTGCCTTTTAATATCCGCAAGTCTACCCGAAATTAGCCGTTCTATCTCACGTGTTCCCCTATCTCCCACCATCTCCGGAGAAACGTCTCCCAGACCTGCACGTTCCAGTAGCAGTTTAATTTTATACGACCAGTGGCGTTGGTTGCTTCCCTGTAACTGCACTCGAAAACATCTATGTATAAGTGTGTCAGACTGTTCACCTGCTAATTTAATCCAAAGTTTAATGGGTTTCATTTTAAAATCTTTCCAAATTCCTACACTACCGACCTCTCTTAGGACTCCGGCATTTGCTGCGAATCTAGAGACTCCGAGAATTAATTTGAAATAATCTGTTTCGACGCTTTCTAGTCGATCTATCCTATCCACTCCCCAAATTTCTGCACCATAATTCATTGCTGGGAGAACTAGCGATTTAAACATTGTATCGCACACCTTTAAAGACAATTCCGGAACCCTGCGCACTGCGCCAACGATTTCTTTGAGCGCAATTCTTCCTTTACTGTGCGCCGCCACTATGTGATTATTCCATCCCCCATTCATGGAAAATTTTGCCCCAAGATATGTAAATGTTTTAACCCGGTCGATCTCGTCCTGAGCGTAAAACCATTTCTCTTTGCTACCCCAGATAAATCCATTCTTGAAGACAACTACTTTAGTTTTTTGAATATTTACTTTCAATCCCCATGTTTCACTATACGTTTCTAAGAGATTTAAACTTTTCTGTAAGCCGTCAATAGTCTCCGAACATAAAACTAAATCATCAGCATATAGTAGTCCGGGAATGTTCAGGCCCTCAATTTCCGGTGCAGATGTATCCGCTTCCTGTAACCACGTCAATAAATCGTTTATAAACAAGATAAACAATAGCGGTGAGAGAGGACAGCCCTGTCTTACTCCTACTGTCGATTTTATTTTTCGCGTTGTACTTCCATCACCGCACCTGACACAGAAATTTACGTCTTCGTACATGCTCTGCAGCACTTTTAAAACTTTACGTGAGACGCCTAGCCCATTAAGTTTTTGCCATAAAGCTTTCCTATTGATAGAGTCAAACGCCTTTTCGAAATCTACAAAACTGCAATATAAGTGGCCCCGTTTACGCGCAAGCGCCTGTTTTACTAGGGTATCTAACACAAAGATATTGTCGGTAGTCGCGAAGCCTCTCCTAAAGCCTGCTTGCAATTCTGATATTTTACCGTGCTTTTCCGCCCATTCACTCAGTCGCCCGTTGAGTATTTTACAAAATAGTTTGCTCAGCGCTGGTAAAAGACTAATTCCGCGATAATTATGTGGGCAATTTGTATCACCTTTATTCTTAAAGACCGGTTGGAGGATCGCTGTACTCCACGTTTCTGGATACGATCCGGAATCAACTATTGCATTAAATAAATCCAGAATACTCTCTGGGTCTATGTGCCACAATTCCGAAATAAATTTTGTCGGAATGCCGTCCGCGCCGCCTGCCTTCTTATTATTCATGGCTAGCATAGCCCTGTTTACTTCATTCCAGGTTATAGGTTCGTCTAATTCAGGGACACCCCGGTCCGTGATAATATCTATCCCTGTTTCAATATTCGCTATTGTGAGCGCCCGTGAAAAGTACTGCTCCCACGCGTCTGATGAGATTGTATTACTTACATTTCTTTTATTACGCAGAGATCTTATAACGTCCCAAATTGATTTATTATGATCGTTTCTTAAAATTGCCTCTATTCTTGCTGTCTCACCCTCCTGCCAAGATTTCTTCGATTTCTTAATTGTGGCCTCGTATTGCCTACGTAGTAACAAGTAACTATTTCTCGCTTCCGCAGTTCCACTGTTTCTGAACATCCTTAAGGCTACTATTGCTTTACGCCTGCTCTCCCGACACTCCTCGCTAAACCACCCTTGGGTCAGTACCCTTCCTCCTCTCCCCCACATTCGCATGCCCTTCCCTGCGCGGTAGAGCCGCCTTTCTAAATTCTTTGTTTGCCTCTCCGGTGACCGCTCCTCACGTGACCACCCTGCAGAGTTAAGAATAGACTCTGCAAATTCCTGTCGCTTTTCCTCTTTCCATACAAACCGTCGTCTGGCTATTGTGACGTTCGTTGCTCCCGCCCGCACCACTGCCGGTGGCCGTTCAGTAGCATTTACTGCTAAATGAACACACACAGGCAAGTGGTCGGATTCTGCGCGTAGTTCGATTCCAAAATCTAATAAATTGTTTATTCTTTCATGCGACAACAGAGCATAATCTATTACACTACCTCCATTCCCACTAATAAAAGTTAGTTCCCCTTCAGTATCCTGTCCATAGTTGCCATTTAAGATTTCGAGATTAAATCTCTCGCATAATTCTAATAATTCCTGACCATCATTATTGATGACTAAGTCTTTGCTTTTTCTAGAATTAGCTCTCGCTTCTTGCCGATCGAATTCCGAAAATACTTCCTGCTCATGGCCAATTCGAGCATTCATGTCACCTAAGACTAGTAAATCAGTATTCGGATATCTTTGCTTCAACGAGTCTAAGAAATTATTGATTTCGCCAAAAGCTTCTGGTGAATAATAACGCGAGCCCTGTGGGTGACGGTATATAAATACCATTGCGATGTCTGTATTTTGCATTACTAGTCTAATACAAAGAAAATTATCTGAGTTTGTAGCAATTTCATAAATATATTGCATTAACCTATCCCGAAATAAGCACGCAACACCCCCCGGGTACCTACCCCTTTCCCCTCTACGTTTTTTAGTTTTGCATATGGCTGTAAAACCAGACACATTTAACGTTTCACCCTCCTTCCACCAAGTTTCGACGAGACCGATTATATCAAATGTATTTATGTACCCATGGAAGTCTTGATTTCCGAGCTTAGAGCCTAGACCTTTGATGTTCCAACATCCTATTCTTAAAGCCTATTCATGCCTATTTGGCGACCTGCTGGGTCCCGACTCACCGCGAGCTTCCTGCTGCTGCATGTTTGCTGCAGCAATTTTTAATAAGTTTACAAAAGTGCATCCAACGTAATAATTAAAATTACAGTCATAATTTACTATCACATCATTTGTATACTTGCGGTGACAAAATGAAGCAGGTTTTATCCTACAAATTATAAACTGAGTTGCCGTGCTACAACTGTATAGAATGTTCTACACTGCATCGAAATATTCTTCCTTGATTTACAAAAACATTTATTTCGTATTTGCAAAAACAAAAAGAAAAAATGATGAAATGTATGGTCTTGGTGGTCAGTCATCATTTTCTTCAAACTAGTAGTGTAAAAATAATAAAAAGTAATACTTTTTTTATTCTTTAATAGCACTAGCCTTATTTAAAATTTACATAATTCACAAATTTGAACCGAGAAATATTAGTAAATGAATTCTTGTTATTTTTATGATGTTTTGGTTGAATGTTAAAATTATTCCTAAACGACACCAAAGCCTTGCATTTCGTTTAGAGTAATTTTAATACTACATATCTTTACTGCACATGAATTCACATAGTGGTAAATGAATCCTACCAATTTTCGAAAAAGAATTTTGTGTGTTAATTGATTAATTAATAGCTCTTTGCTCTTACACTGAATCAATTGATACGAAGGAAGCGAAGCGAGGAGCACCGGAAGTGCGTCATATTCCCTTTTTACTGCACGTAAGCGTCAGTGACTACTTAATTCACAAGTGCTCTGAAAGCTCCCTTTGGTAGACGCAATTTGGGAAATTGGGCCGTTTTTTCATTCGAGACACATAATTCGATTTACGCTGTACAATTTTTTGTCCACTTCCCGAAATGAAATAATTTCCCTTTCATCGAAATTGATTTAATCAGTTAGCTATATTTCACCCGAAGGACCTGCCGGTATCTGCTTCGTCAGCCGGGCCTGCCAGGGCGCCGTCCCTTTTTCCATATAGTGAAAGTTCTTGATTGCTCTGCGTCAGAAGTCGAGCCGAGTCGGAGCAGAGGACAGGCGACAGGAGACAGGGGAAAGAGGAACGACGAGGGACCTGACGCCTGCGGTGCAATCGGAGGGGCGAGACGGTCAGGAAACACAGTTAGGTCTGTAGATGAAGGCGCCTGCCGCCAGAGGCGCCAGGGCTGCAATTCCCAGCGCCCCCATTCGTCAAGGCCCCTGCGAGCCCTCGATATGGCCGTAAAAAGAGTAGTAAACGTTTAATACAAATCCATCCGACCAGGTTTATTGGGCGCGCCGTGTTCGAAGGGGTCCCGCCGCTTTGAAGGCTGCACAACCTTTTATTTTTATTTGCCGGAGATACAGTAAACTCACTTAGAAAATAATACTTTTAAAATTTGGGAACGACTGCAAACATTTCTGACGGTATTTATATCATCTTACTTTCAAATCATTTACTTTAACTTTAATAAGGCCTATTTAGGCATGCTGGTTTGTCAACAGTGTCAAATATATATTTTGGATGGAAAACATAATGTTTGTTTTCAACCTTTTTTTAATGCGATTAGAAGTATTTTACGTCGGAATGAAACATATTTATTGGTTTTGCTCCTCTAAATTATTTAATTTAACTTAAATAAGAATAAAACTGATCTGTAAACCAAGTTTTAAGTGATTCCTTGAGGATGTAACCGTTCATAAAATGTTACGTTTTATAAATTGCGTCAATCATGTAACAGACAGAAAGAATAATTATCTCGCAACTTTTCACACTTTGTGTCATATAGAGCTGCCA
This sequence comes from Teleogryllus occipitalis, assembly GCA_011170035.1. Classification (NCBI taxonomy): domain Eukaryota; kingdom Metazoa; phylum Arthropoda; class Insecta; order Orthoptera; family Gryllidae; genus Teleogryllus; species Teleogryllus occipitalis. The sequence goes on along the minus strand of BLKR01001059.1, from coordinate 28,574 downwards.
TATATTTTTGGTGCTCAACAAAAATAACCAGAATCATTAAGAAGTTTAGTATGGATTAAGTTCCAGAAAGATTTTATTATTATTATTATGATATAAAGCTAATTATGGAAGTTGTTGCTCTACTTTTAGTTTGACTTACAACGCCCTGCTGTAATTTACATCACTAGGAGTTTTACTCAAGATAGTCTGGCGTCAGGTAATCCATCTTGGACGCACGGGTTTGTTGACTGAAATGCGTCTCGCAAATTCAACTCATTCTTTACTCTCCCAGTGAAACCCGATCTGTAAGCGTGCAGTCCTTGCAGTTCTATTATTAACCTCATTATAACTCGTCTCTTGAAACATTTTCCACGATTATCAAGCATTTACTTTTTTAAAAGAACTCGTTATTTTCTTTACTTTTCAGAATTAAAAGTAACAAAATTATATGAAGCTAAATGCACGTTTCAAGTTTAAACTTAGATTAAGTTCCGAGAAAACCAACGAAATTGATACGCGATGAAATAAAAATATAGGAGAAGCGTTTTAAATCTTATGCAGGAAAACTTCAATAGTTCACGGCCAGTTTGATGGAGCGCTTCTGGCAAGATTCAAGAGGCCGTGAAAGAGCCAATACACTGTTGCCATACGAGACACTGCTAGCATCGTACTTATTATAAGTATCGTCTATGAATACCAAATGTGCATAAGCATTTCCTTATGAAAAGTAACTTCTTATAGCTTAAGTATTTTCTTATTCTATAAGTGACGACTATGAATATGGCCTAAAGACACTTTTAAGCATATTTTGTCTAATAAACTATATGGATATTCGGAATGGCTGAGCCGCAATAAGAACCCAAAGTTGGATTGAAAATATAGCTTTTAGGCAAACATTTCAATTGTAGAAGCATATAAACATTCCAGAATCATGTAAATTGTTTATTATTAACACAAAAACGTATATATTAGTTCAGAAAGAAAAATTAACTGAGAAATAAAAAAGTCGAACTGTGTAAATTGGGTGCTTTTTTGTTTTGGGGTTAATTTTTCTTTCTGTTCAAATATATTCAGGTATTTTGTGAATAATAAACCATTTACATATTTCTAGAGTGTTTATATGTTTGTACAACGCAAATTTTTGCCTAGAAAGCTTATTTTCAAACCAACTTTCGAGAGTTTATTGCGGCTTAGTCATTCGGAATATCCATGTAGTTTATTAGACAAAATACTCTTAAAATTGTCTTAAGAGCTTATTTTCGACGTAAAGATGAATTAGTCTCCTGTATTTTATTCTCTGGCGATTAAATTTGATCTTTACAGCTCATTTTGTCTAGGTTTGCAGGTTGCAAAAGTTGTCTTTTTATGGAAATTGCTAGCCTAACAAGGTTTCATCAACAAATCACAACTGTTGAGAAAATACAATTTTTTAGAAAATTTTATTCAAAATTACCCCCACAGTCTAGTAAATCTACCAACCTATTCGATTGTCGAAGTTTCCTCCCCAGACATCCTGTATATTACATGATTTCTTAACGGACGCAGCTCCTCCGTCAAGGAGGAAACGGCCCATTCATCTTGCGCCTCGATATATAGTGCTTCCGATATTTTTTTGTTGCGCTTTTGATGTTGCGTGTGGGTGCGGGGAAAACGCTGTCATCCATGTTGCCTGGAAATGTACTCCTGTTAAAAGTATTGTGTGACAGCGACTTCTCGTACAATGCATTACTATTACTGAGAGCGTGTCCGTAATGTGAAACTGTCACCTCTAGAAAGGATTACATTTATTTAAGTTATGGAAAATCAATGTTTATGTTGCGAGGTAATTCAATGCTTTATTAATGGCAAATAAATCTCAGTGAATATTTTCATTGGTGAATGTATGTACATTCTACAGTTTATATGATACATAAAACACGTTAAATAATTGAAAACACGTTTCCGATTTATTGATTAAATTATTTAATATATGTGTATGAGTGGCTTTGTATAAGTTTTGATCTTCCCTGCAAAACAAGGTTCCGTGAAAATCCGTTACCTGAATTAATGCAGCACGAAAGCTAGGTGAAATGTTATCACGATCCCAAAAAGAAACACATAGACTGCATTATTTAATCATGGATTTGAAAAGCAAACATTTTAGTGCAAGAACATTTTTCAGCAGGCTCAAACAGTTTATTTTTAGATACGAGCGAGCTAACTTTTCTGTACTTGCATTTAAACGGGTCATAAGAAAAACTATAGCATTAAAAATCATAAAAAGTTTAGATAGCCTATTTTAAAGTTTTAAAGTTATGTGTCCTGTCATCCATTCTGTTTGTTATAGAAACGTATATCAAAGGAATGAGAGCTATTAACGAGTATTAACGTGTTTGAAAAGATTTATGTTCCCAAGCTGATAAATCACTTTCATACAACTGAGAAAAAATATTGCTTATAATGTAATTGGAAATATGAAATTTGTTACTAGTATTATTAATTTCCAATTGCATTCTTGAAATTTGTAAAACCAACGGATATTTCCAATTGCTTTATAGCACATTCACAATTGCTCTTGGAACTGCTGCAGCCCTTACAGTATTTCTGGGAAGCTCTAATATATTATATTTGTTTTTACATTAGACCTATATAATATTATCTAATATAAAAGTGAGGAGATCGGTACGTTGAACCTTCAAACGAAGTGAATATTGACGAAAAACAGGCATCGTGGAACTTGGGTCTTAGCATAGAGTAGTTCCACTTGAAGGTAAATAAAATAGAACCACTGTCGGAGTGCATGCAATCTTGGAGAGTGCTTGTGAGGTCGAAGCTCTCATCGTTCAATTTGGTGGCTCTTTCACAAGGAAAGACCCATTGAAGCTGAAGATGTAGTAAATTTTTGAAAATACGAAATACGTTTAATTGATTTATTTGAATTTTTTAAACAGTTATAATAATACAAATGTAAATAATACAAATGTACAATACTTTCCTGTAACAAATATCTAAATACGGTAGCAATAAATTGATGATTGAGATGACAATTAACAAAATTAGATACTAAGTTTTTACGGGAAGCTTACAAATTATTAATACACCTGGTAATTCACAAAAGAAACATGATACGGTATTACATTTCCAAAATATTTTCATTACGATATTTTTTAAGAAAACTTTTGATTAAATGTATTATTATCGTACATAGTATTTTTCCTAATAATAACGCAACTGTAATACTTTTGAAAAAAAAATATTTTCTTAGTGGAAGAAAAATAAAATATTCAAATAATTTTAAAAAGGTTTCATTCACTCCTGATTGTCTTAAAATTGTTTCTAATGTCAGTTTATATTAACTGTTACAACGCTGTGAATTTTAGTTGTTCCTAAGTGAAAGAGAATGAAAAAGAATTTAAAATTATAAAAGAATTTGAATAAAAGAAATAGACCGGATAATTTGTATTTTTTACTTAAAATTACAACTTGTTAGTAAAACAAGGGACGGAATAGAAGTATCTTCTCCAGCTTTGTTTAATCAAGGAATTGTAATCGTAATCATCCGTAAACATTTAATGGTATCAGGTAAATTATTTGTCTGTAGGAAAAGTAATTACATTAACATCGCAGCAATCATTTTAAATTTGTCGGGTTTCACAAAGTGGTTCGCAGAAAACCGGAGGCAGATTCCAGAGAACTTGCAAATAGCCCTCGTCTTCCAGACAGTTCAAGCGCACTTTGCAACTGAACAATGCCCAGCTTATCCAACAGCGCAGGAAAATAATTGGCAGCCTAATTTGATTCTAATTTAATCTGAAACGGTCTCGAATGGCGCTCACATCAAAGAAACGGGACGGTCGCGAAACGGGAGACGACGAAAGAGAATTTTCTCGGCGCTTTGTTCTCCTAAACAAGAAATATCGCAAAGGTCGGAGGTATTTGGCCACGCAATTTTGCGCACGCCTTCTGTTTCTTTCTTGGCGCAACGAAGCAATCGTCGCGCGAATTGGCAACAGCTTGCCCTCGCCCGCGTTTTGAAGTTCGCTGCGAAGTTGGAAGTGTGACCGTTCCTGTGTTGCGTCCCTCGCCCCGCGCCAGTCGACTGCCTACCTCTCCGCACCAGTTTCTTACGCGAAGACCAGGCTTCGCTCACGCTTCGTTCACGCTTCACCCAGGCTTCGCCCACGCTTCACTCATGCTTCGCCCACGCATCACACATGCTTCACCCACGCTTCGCCCACGCTTCGCTCACGCTTCGTTCACGCTTCACCCACGCTTCACTCATGCTTCACCCACGCATCGCCCACGCTTCACTCAAGCTTCACTCAAGCTTCACTTACGCTTTACTCAAGCTTCACTTACGCTTTACTCAAGCTTCACTTACGCTTCACTCAAGCTTCACTTACGCTTCACTCAAGCTTCACTCAAGCTTCACTTACGCTTCACTCAAGCTTCACTTACGCTTCACTCAAGCTTCACTTACGCTTCACTCAAGCTTCACTTACGCTTCACTCAAGTTTCGCCCATGCTTCACCCACGCTTCACCGACGCTCCGCCCACGCATCACTCACGCTTCACCCACACTTCATTCACGCTTCGGTCACACCACTCACACTTCATCCACGCATCCCCTACGCTTCACTCGCGCTTCGCCCACGCATCGCACGTGCTTCATCCACGGTTCACTCGCGCTACGCTCACCCTTCGCCCATGTATTACCTACGCTTCACACACACTTCACTCACACTTCGGTCACGCTTTGCCCCACGCTTTGCCCCACGCTTCGCCCCACGCTTCGCCCACGCTTTGCCCACGCTTCGTCCACGCTTCGCCCACGCTTCACATACGCTTCATTCACTCTTCGCCCACGCTTCGTCCACGCTTCACTCACGATTCGCCCACGCTTCGCCCGCGCTTCGCCCACGCCTCGCCCATGCTTCACTCACGCTTCACCCACGCTTCATTCACGCTTCGTCCACGGATCGCCCATACATCACCCATGCCTCACTCACGCTTCGCCCACGCTTCACTTACGCTTCGCTCGTGTTTCCTAATTGTGCCTGCTGCCTTTTCGTTCCTTTCAATTCATTGGAAGCCCTTTCTTGTTTCTCTTTTATCATTTTTCTCCTCTCCCATTCCCTTTCCTCATCTTCTTGCGTCTTACCATTGTCTTGAGGCTTCTTTCTAACTTCTTCTCATACCTTTCCCGTTCCTCTTTCGTGTTCCTCTTACCTTTCCTCCATTTAATGGTATGTTTTTTGGCCTCTTTCTATTAACTATTCCGCCTCCATTCCATTTCTCTTTTGCCGAATTTTATCTGATTCTTCACCGTAGTGTCCTGCATCTGTTTGCTTTCTCTTCCTTTTCTCATCGATTTTTTAGCGTTGCTGTCCCACACGCGTCTTCGTATACCATATTCACATCGCTACCCTCGCCTTTCAACTGCCTCTTCTCTATGATTTTTATAGACGTATAGGGCGTTACACCATAGGATGTTAGGTGTAAAACTCCCTTAGTGTTTTCTCCGTAGTTACACCATCTACTTTCAGAAATCCAAACATCTTTATCTATAAATATCCACGCTTCTCCCAACTTATTTTTCAGTGTCGATTTAACCACTCAATTCTTTTTCATGTGTCTCTTGTACTACACCACAGCTGGTCTTTACAAAGTTGTAGAAATGCCCTGGTTGGCATTACTTCGGCTCGCAATATTACTGTATCTGTCCCGAAGTCGTCATCACTTCTTTTCGTCTTCGCAACCTCGTCTCTTCACCCCTCTTAGCGTCTGTCTCCAACTCTTTCGTCTTAAAATTGGTGCGGCACATTGCTGGCCCTTGTTGAAAAGCTCTGAAAGAGCTCTTCTGATTTGTCTTTGCGAAAAGTTGGATGTCCGTCCCAAGAAATGGTGCAGTGCCATCTAACGGGGTCTGGAGATGGGCGGAGTTACCCGGCACAACCAAGAATGTTTTGTCAATTTCTGTGCCAAGTATTACAACATCTGTGTGTGACACTTCTACCATAGAGTTCAAAACTACAACAATCTGCACTGAAGTTTCTAAGTAAAATATGTATCATCTGCGATTTTCTGCTAGATTTCGTGACGTTCTTTTATGGCTTTACTAAAATTTTGAAACTTGTTTCAAAACAAATAAAAAACATGAAAAAAATAAAAAGCATTTGTCCTTAAACAAGGCTCATGACAAAAATAACACTATGGACAAATAAATGTCCCATATTTTAGTCGCTTGGCAAACTATACCAGACTTTTTTTTATTCTTTGATTTTTACTTCTTACAGGATAGTCGTGGTTTTCTTACATTCATCACTTCCATGTTCATTATTACTGTTTTTCTTCTGACTTCTATGTAGACAATTTAGACTCCTGTAATTTTCGAAAATATATGAAGCAAAACTACTTCAATTGTTAAAGGAAAAATATTTCTAATCTTAATATTTCCAAAAAATTAGATGTTTATTTCAATTTGAACTACAGTAGACACCTGTTATAGTGAACTTCTGGGGACTAACGTGTCTAGTTCACTACATCGGAGAATCACTATCTCCGATGATGTCAAAATTAAATAGAATATCGCCGCAATTATTGATTTAATAAATATAGTGATACAGCAAAACTCATTAACAACAGGAACTAAAAATTTCAATATCTTCATCTGTTCGTTAAATAATCAATTATTTTCAACTCTTTGCTTTGTACGTTTTTCATTAGTAATTCCTCTAGATCCTTCTTCTGAGTTCGTGCTCTCTTCATATTTGATTTTGCATTGTCTTCTAACTCAAAATATTGTAATGCAATCTTGACAACTTTCAATGCCTCTTGCACTGTTAGCGCACACCGTCTCACAATCCGAGGGCCCTTCTACTCGCTTAATAACACACAAAATCCAATGAACTTCCAGGACTAACTTCGTACGTTCATTATAGCCGAGGTTCAAGTTCACTATAACCGAACCTTCTTAGGGTTATTTGTAATGTAAGTGAAACGGGATAGGTGACTTCACTATAACTGTAATCACATAACAATTCACTATAACTAAAGGTTCACTATATCCGAGTTCACTACAACCGGTGTCGTCTGTATGTACGTTTTAAGATTTATTTTATCTAGATCAATGGAATGGCCATATTACAGATGAGTGTTAGTTTATACATTTTACATAATGGATAAATGCACTACTGGGGCATTAAGGCACGAGTAACTGCTATTGAGGGCATCATACCTCTAATTCTGAGCGAGTATATCCCCCCTGGGAACCTGCAAGACGACTATTTTTTAAGTATGAAGTTGAAGGTAACAGGATTGAAAGATAAGGATTAAGAAGTGAGGTAACAATTTCGTCAGGTTAACGGGGCGGAATACATCTGTTAGAAGACGGGATTTGATTCTTGTGGGAACGACTTTGATTTTTTTGAGGTTAAAGTGACTAAAACGAAGGGTAGTTTGGAGGTGGAAGAATTTAGACGTCAGGGCGTAAACGTAATAGTTAATTGGTTCTATGCCCAATTCTCCATGAAGTTGTCTGTTGACTATATACCAAAGAATTTTTGTAATTGTGTGTAGTACTTTATTTTACTGCAAAGAATTATTATTTTTACTGCAAAGAATCTATTATCCAGAAAGAATTTGATTATTTCGAATAGATATCCCGGGAGTCTTATCTCACGAAACTTGAATAACAGTCTGCTGAGCCAAACTTTATCAAACGCCTGCGCGAAGAAGTCCAGAAGTGTTTATGTTGACTATTCCACACGTGAAGTTAAAGCCAATATTGTTTAACTATAGATACAAAATGCCCCGGGGAGTGTATCACAAGAAATTTATCGCTTTTTATGTCCGATTTTTCTTACCACTTCTCCCCACAGGCCAATCATAAACTGCGACTCTTCTATCTTAGGAAGAGGCGCTATACATCGATTGCTATGTGGATGTCCAATAAACCGCGTCAGTAGTATAACATAACCTCTTTGGTTTTATCATAGCTTTAAGTTATTTCCAATACTTGGCACAATTTGTAACTCTGTTGTATATAATTTCACTCGTGGAATAGTCCTATTTAATACCACTCGTGCTTTGGAAATTCTCAGATAAATCGCCTCCTGGCTTCACGAATTGGCAATTTATCGACAATTTCCGAAGCATTCGTGGTATTACCTATGATATGTTAGAGCTATTTATTCGACAATTCGCACTAGTCAGTGCATGGTTGAGTGAAGAGATCGGAACCCAAACTGATGCGGTGGAATTGCAATGATTTTGTTGAGCTATGCATTTAATCAGAGTACGATCAACTTTTCGAGAATTTTTTCAAATGCTGGTAAGAGACTAATTGGTCTGTAACTTGAAGAGAAGTTTGGGGATTTATAGGGTTTTAAAGTGGCAATGACTATTGCTTTTCTCAGGCATGAGGGGAAGAATCCGAGTCTTAGGCATCTGTTGAAGCTACCAGTTAGATAAGCAAGGGCGAGTATGGCGAGAGGTGTTTAAGAGAAACGTTAGATATGGTATCTGTTCCGGGGGACCATTTGTTTTAGGTTTTCTTTGCTTTACGTTGGTTGAAGATATATAATCTGTAGCTAATGGGTCGGTGATAAACGAGTCATTTAGACATTTCTGTAGGAATGTTTTTTTTTTTTTTTTTTTTTGGGGAAGGGGGGGTGAATCTGAATATTGACAGTACGCCGATTTGAAGTGCACTATGAGTGGATCTACATTTCTCCAGGTTGTATGCGCAATTTTGGTTTCACCAACTATAATTAAGAACAGCTAAAAATATTTTTTGAGATCAATTTTGAGTTCAGTTAGCGAAAAATCTCATGTGTTTCAAACGTATTTTCGGTATTCTTAATAGTTATTAATATGTGATAATGCTATGTACTCAGGATTCTGTGCACTCGATATGTTAATCGGAATGTAAAGTAAACATAATATAATAATATGAATTATTTATAAGCAGAAAATTGAATTAACGAGTTATTTGAATTGCTTTAGAACCCTTTAAATCGAACGGTATTTTTCCGGATTGTTTATATTGCAACCATCGTCATAACATCTAATTTTACATCCGACTCAATGAAATAGCCTTTTAATGAAGAATAATTATCTGTGACATTTAAGTTCTCGCAGTGGGTGGATCCTTAAAACATATTAAATTATTTCTTCCGCTGAGCGGGGCATTTCATCTTCGCTGATCTCATTATGAAAAGCCCGACTTGAAGATCGACTGAGGCGTTAGAATTACCGTAATTTTATTTCTCATTTTATTCCAAATCGTATTCTGGAGTGTCAAGGGCTGTCGCTAGTTGTCAGGGGTGCCCAAATGGTAGAAAAGTGAAAAAGGAAAACATTGTTAACACAACATTGTTGCAGGAATCGTGTTAGCGTACACAGATATGAATATGCCAGAAGTTTTATTTTTTTAAATTTTATTTTTTCTTACTCGCCATTTTTCCAGAAGTTAGAAAAGTATTTATGAGTGAGACAAAAAACGTTCCGAATGAAAATGCTGATGAACGAAAGCAATAGTGCTACTCTTTAATAATGGTTAGAATGAATTGAATTTCTGAAATACAAAGGACTGAGATTATTGTGTACAAAAATTATAATTTTATTAGATTAAAATAAGTAGTAACAGCATTTCATTGAACAAAGAAAGAGTATTTCGCTCAAAAAGTAAATAACAAGAATAATTTTGAGTGCCGGAAATCTCGGATTATAAGGAAGTAGTAAGAAATATTTATTTCATAAACACATTAGAGTCACGCATGAAGAGTTTTGCTCTTAAAATGTTTGATAAAATGCAAAACGTCTGTAATAAATGATTTTATTGCAGTAAAAATAATTCGTTAGGGAAAAAAATACTTAAGGAAGAAAGTAAGTGAAACAAGAAACGGGAGATGTTTGAATGATTGACCTTTTTAAAGGTTACGCGAATAAATAAAAGACATCTTCGTCAACATAGTATTACATATAATGTACCATGTTGACAAAGATGACCTCTTCTATTTATTCGCATAAGAACGTCAACAAAACCGAATCAGAATTCCCCCAATATTAAAGGTTAATTATCAGCAAGCATATTCGCTTGTGCAACCTATAATAATAGGTTATAATGTCAATATCAAGCCCCCAAATAAAGAAACGTGTTTGCACAAGTGAATAGTGTCAGGCAGATCGTTGCTATCGGGTTTTATATCCACCACTACAAATACAGGTATTATATCTCTTGCTCGATCCTTCAGTTTCTTGTTACCTATAAAATTTTCAATGCTACCTTCCCTTAACTTCTTATTCGCCTCTTGCGTTTGTGCTGCGCAGTTAGGAACGAGCTTGTTATGCACGCCGCTTTCTCCTGGTCGTTCTTTTAACTCTCATAATACCATTGTCCTCTCAGCTCGGTCCGCTGGCCTCCTGAAATAGTAATGGCTGCCGGGCTCGCTCCTCCATCTCATTTCGAAGGCCACTTCCTCGGGCCGAGATCCACCGCTGGCTGCTGCGGAGAGGTTGTTGGAGTGCTCGAATATCGGAGTTGCGTGGACCCCGAGAGGACAGCGAGCGCACGGCGTCGCTCGATTGTTTCTGGGCCGCAGCGAAGGGGTTATTTATTTATCCCTCGGAGGACGCCTGGCGTGGGCGTGGGCGGTGGCGGAGGAAGAATCAACGTGGGTGGTGAGGAACACATGAGGGGGCCAGAAGGTTGAAAGGGAAAGCGACGAGGGCAGAGGAACGAGAACAGCATAGGCGGGCTAAATGGTTGAGAGGGTGGAGATCGAAGGGATGATTGAGGGCAGCTTAGTGGAAGATCAGGAAAGAGAGGAGGATGCTGAGAAAGGGTATTGAGGTTACGGGGAGCTGAATCGGCGAACAGAAGGGTCAGCGAGGAGGAAGGTCGGTGGGGGGAAGAGTGAACGGGGAGGAGGGTCGGCGGAGGGAAGGTTCGGCAGGGAGGAGGTTCGGCGGAGGGAAGGGTCAGTGGGGTGGAAGGTCAGCGGGGGAAAGGGTTGGCGGGGAAAGGGTCGGCGGGGAAAGGGTCGGCGGGGAGGGTCCCGGCAGAGAGAAGAGTGGGCAGTGGAGAGGTTTGGCGGGTGAAGGGTCCTGATTGAGGAAAGGGTCGGCGGGGAGAAGAGAGAGTGGGAATCGGCGGAGGAAGGGTCAGGGTGGAGGTCGGCGGGGAAAGGGTCGGCGGGGGAAAGGGTCGGCGAGGGAAAATGGGCGGTGGAAAGGTTTGGCGGGTGAAGAGTCGGCGGGGAGAAGAGAGAGTGGGGAGGAGGGTCGGCGGAGGGAAGGGTCAGCGGGGAGGAGGGTCGGCGGAGGGAAGGGTCAGCGGGGTGGAGGGTCGGCGGGTAAAGGGTCGGCGGGGGAAAGGGTCGGCGGGGGAAAGGGTCGGCAGGAGGAGGGTCAGCGGGAGGAGGGTCGGCGGGGAGAAGAGTGGGCGGTGGAAAGGTTTGGCGGATGAAGGGTCGGCGGGGAGAAGAGTGGGCGGTGGAAAGGTTTGGCGGAGGAAGGCTCGGCAGGGGGAAGGGTCGGCGGGGGAAGGATCGGCGGGGGAAAGGGTCAACGAGTAGGAGGGTGAATCGACGGGGAGATGGGGAAAACGGGCGGGTGGGCAAGGAAATGGTCAGTTCGTTGTGGAAATGCGTGGGTGGGTGTGCAGGGCACAGTGACAGCGCGGGGCAGCGGACAAGTCGGGACATCGGCGGGAGGGAGCGGCGACCGAACGCCTGTCAGGGCGGGGCGCCGTGGGCGGGGTCAGCGGGGTCGCCTAGGGCAGCGGCAGGATTTCGGGCCCTGCGGTGCGCCGGGGGCCGCAAGCGGCGGGCGTGGAAAAACAGAACGAGGGTTTAATTAAAAGTAAGGGAGGAAGGCGGAACATGCTTTCAATTACCTCGTCGCGCCGCCTCCGCGGCCGAGTGCCCGACCGTCCCCGGGGCCCGGGGCGTCTCCGACTGCCGCCGCCGGGGGCACAGTTGAGCAAACTTGGGCGTGCCTCGCCCGCGCTGCAGGGGCCCGGCGGACGCGCCGTATGTTAACGAGCGCACGCACCAGTGCGGACAGGCCCCAGGGCCTGGAATGCACCGCGCGCCGGGGGAGGGGCAGGGACGTCTTTAGAATTCGCTCGGAGGTCGGGACACCTCAGCGGAACTGCCCTCATCAGGTGCATTCAGTGCACAAAGATCGGCTTTAAAGCACTCCCTGCAAACGCTAAGGTCAGGCACTTCCATGCCGTGACTTCATTACTGAACTATATTTATTGTCGACCCTGCAGTAGTTTTTGGTTATCAGATGATTAGAGATTTTTCGTAATACAGTTCTGTTATAATGTCGACTTCAGGAAACCAAACAGAAGAATGAAAGCCACTGTTATTTGCTGGCGACCATTATAGTATTAAACGTCATTAGACCGATAGACATCAAATAACAGACGCGGTTGAAATTTGTAAAGCGAGGCAATAACAGAGGTTTATAACCAACCAAGTCTGTTGTTTGTATTATCGGCCGTGTGTCGTTCAATACTTTTCGTAATACCATCTTCTTATAAGAAAAATAATACAAATAAAAAATGTTCTTGTCTTTGCTTACATAGGAATGCAACGCCCTCTTGTATATCGATTCAGATGCAAGTCCAAGACTAACTGTAATATTGGTCTTGGTGGGACATTTTAATTCGATTGTTTAATACGTGGTGGCTTTGTTTGACACTTAAAAATATAAAATTTCCACAAAATTTGAGATGGATATTCCAGAAGATCTTGTTTAGACAGCGAATACTGCTAATTTCGATTTGTTACCAACAAAAACGAAATTACTGTACAAGAAGGAATACGAAGATTTCAAATATTGGCGTCAATGCTTAAGAATGTTTTAAGCTCTGAAAATTAATATATTATGTTTTACGTTGTTTGTAATTTGTCTTAAGAATTGAATAAATATTTTGAAGCTCACGTGTTTCCTTAACGTCCGGCGGACATTAAGATTACCTTTTCATTCCTCTATTGGGTTTCGTTACGCAGATGTTCTTACAGTACATTATTACGAAAAAGATTTAACAGTCCGCCGTCAATTAAGAGCAATCAAAACAAATGAGTTGAACATTAATTTCGCGCGTAAGTGTATTACTTACGTGTGTATTAATTACAAGCAATAATATTTCTTTCACGAATGATTTTTTTATTATATGTTTTTACGAAATACATTGAACAACAATACAAATAATATTCTCTAGGTATTTGCTGATTATCGGTCTCATGACGTCAACAACTACAATATTATTATAAATCTCTCTAATTTCAAGTTCCCACTTTCACGTTATTTCGTCTTGACGCGAGTCACGGTTTTAGGTGTAAAAAAGTAGTGACACTTATTTCGTTAAAAAGAATGATAAAACTAGAGTGTCTTGTAAATAAATATTCAAGAGAGACCTGAAAATTTTAATACGTGTTTATTTGTTTTCCTGGTACATTTGAAAATGTATTGTCACTTTAATCTTGACTGTGTCAGAACAAGAAAATGCTTTGTATAAAAATAATAAAATTTAAAAAATATAACATACACTTTACAATTAAGATAATATAAAAACCATAAACAATGCATTTTAATAAGCATGAGTTGTGTATAAAGATATTTTACAAAATGCATTGAAAATTAACTTTTTAATTAAGTTCCAATTTAAACACTTCACAATTTCAGAAATATATTTAAAGTATTTTCTGATACTGTTTATTTCCGTCTTTACTATGAATAGTGCAATATAGACTTCTTGGCGTAAATATTACATTTCATATTCTCTGTTCCAATATAGTGGATTGTAATTTGGGTATTTGTCCCCTAATTGTTATTGACCGTGAACACAACGTGAATAAAATGTTTTCCAATCAGCGCATGACCGATTGTATTTGAGATGGTCAAGCAATTGGCTGGATTGAGTTTGATACACCCTAATTGTACAAATTGAGATACGTGTGAGTTGGATATGCTTGTTGGAACCCCTCGAAATTCACTCTCTAGTTTTATATTAGTCGCAGATTACGTGGCTCAATAGAGACTTCGTCTCGCTTTATATAGTCGATCAATCTTTTCATGTCACATTTTTGTGTACATTTATATCACTACAAAGTCTACTCGTATTATCCAAAACTCTTTAGATTCTGTTAATTCTCACCACCATGACACATTTCTATAAAGTGTGTGAAGATATTAAAAATGTGAGTGTTGGCATTGAAAAAAGTTTCGTTTATTTTAGTAACTTGTTGAAATGAATTATAATGTAGAAGTGACTTTTATGAACGAAATAAGAATGTAAGTGTTTAATTTTCAGAAGTAGATATCTATTTATTCAAGTAGAGTAATTAGACATTGAGATATGTCGTGATATTATTGTCTATTCAATTCAGTAATTAAACAAGAATCGCTCCTTAATATTTTGTTGTGATTTCAGCATTACAATACTCTTTTTAAGGTGGAATTTCTTGACTGAACTTCCTTCCTCATATAACTTATTTATTTTAATTTCGTAATGATGTAAGATTTAATTAGCAATGAAAAGGCATACAGTAGTTTGAATTAAATTGGTCTCAAATATCCTTATTGATCCCAAATGTCCTTATAAAGTAAACTACAATTTACTTGCTTCAACTCACGTTTTATGTCTAGAACTGTATCAGAAACACATTCTTTAGAGATTGGTTATAAAAAATAACGAATGAAGTTCACCGTTTTAACCCTGCAAACACAAGCTCACGTGAACACAAGCTGCGAACTCAACCACCTTTCTTTTATGACACCTTTTCACAACTTGATGGGTCATTAAACAATGTAGATAGATGTTTGTGTTTTATATTTGGGTTTATGTGCCTCTTAAGTTGTAATAAAATTACCTAATGTAAATATTTTTTAACAACATACAGTTATTTTGTTCTTTATTTTTCATACAACATTCGGTAGAAAAAGAAACATTGAAGCTACGGAAATCGGTAATATCACAGAAAACGCAATAATTCCTGTTTCAAATATCTAGCTATTCGATGCATAAACAATACTTCTCTCACGCTTTTTTAATTTACTTTCGGACGGAAACATACACAGAGTGCGATCATCCGTCGCATATTTTCTCTCGCAACACGCAAGCGAAATGAAAACGAAATATCGTAAAATAGTATTAACATTCGCGGCAAGAGCAGTAACGAGTAATGTTTATTTATAGCGTCATAAGTACATTTTTGGCTCATTTGACGACGCCGCAGCTGCGGAGAGAGCGAGCTGGCGGGCACCGCCCCGACCGAGGGCTTTTTACGTGCGTTCACACAGCGCGTTCGCCATTTGCCGTTTTCTGTCGGCCGCAAATGAGCAGTAAGCCATCCGAGCCTGAAATAGCCGCTCCTCCCTCGCCCTCTGTCCTTTCGCAGTGCGGTTTCCCTTTCATATTCTCACGTCGTCCGCTATCTATCTCCCGGCCCGTTCGTTTGTGCTCGAATGCGCACGTGCTTTTGTCCTTTGTGGTCGCTCCTGAGCTCACCCGTACCGGCCCAACTGCTCCGCGCCGCCCCCGCGAACCGATGTCGAAACGTCCTTGCGTAGATGGCTGCTCCCCGTCGGTCCGATAAACCCAATTACATATTGCTCATGTGCAAATCTTATTATACTTCACTGTCAGAAACGTCATTAAATTTAATGTAAATTACTTACATACATACGTACATTTATTTAAACTGCAATTGGGTATGACGCCGACCTGGATGGCCGGGGTGGCTATGAGCGAGTACCGACTCAGCGCTTCGGACCGAAGGGTCGCGGGTTCGAGTCCCGCCTTGGGCATGGCTGTTTGTCCCTTGACTTTGTGTGTGTTGTCGCGGAGGGCCTCGCGTTCTGCTGACCCCAGATCAGAGGAGCCCGCAAGAGTGTTTGTCTAGTGTATGGTCGAATATGCGTCCCTTCGGGACGTAAAGGGCAACCGGCTGTCGGCTGGATAAAAGCCCTAGAAAAAAAAATTGGGTATGACATGGTAGCACTTAAATAACAATAATTATAGTAATAATAATAATAATAATAATAATAATAATAATAATAATAATAATAATAATAATAATAATAATAATAATCATTGTAGAATTCACGACCGTTAATAAATTGTGGGATATGGATCACGGGATCGGTCAATTGATAAAACACATTAGTTCGCCAACGTTTCGGAATATGTAATTCCTTCCTCAGGGCTTACTAATATACAAAACGGTCACACTCCATGTCTGCCTACAGACCAACTCCAACATGGCCTGGCTAAAGCACACAGGTCCATTACAAACCAAGTCCGACACACTTACTTTCGGCTTTACTCCCCCTCCGAAGGAAGGCATACGAAGGATTTTTTGGCCCTTAAAACTCCACGGCTTGGATCGGTATTGTACACGCGAACATGTGGTTAACCCGAAGACATCCCTTCGCCGTATATTCTCGTCTTCATAACATTGGGATGGGCTTTTTCATCGTCACATATCAATAGATACCAAAACATTTGTAAGGAGCGCACAGTTATTTCGGCCTGTCTGGGAATCGAACTTGGGATTGCGCCATTGAAAGCGATCACGCTAACCAACGGACCACCAAAAAACTCAGTAGTTTCTAAAAAAAGAAATTAAAAAAAAATAAAATTCTGAATCCATCTCTACTATGTTTTTGATCACTTTGCGACCATGCTTATTAGTAGGAGGCGCATTTTAATGAAATGTCATTTCGTTCTTTTTACTTTTGAACAATGCTTTTTAGTATTGACATTAATTTAATGTTATGACAAAAGAAAATTACCAATTTTTGTCTCTTCTGGCATTTTTCTTGGATTTCCACTAAAATTTCCTGTTTTTACCTTTTCCGACATTTTTAAAGCATCTTTTGGTAACCTCGTCGATTTTAATATATTTTTAATGGTACTTGCTCCTAATAATATTAACAGGGATGTAGTAATTGTCCTCCGCAGAATTCCTGATTAGCCTATTCGATTTATTCGATCAGAAATTGTAATGTCAGCCTTTGAGATTATGTAATCTAAGATTCCTGTGACGCTTATCAGCACCATTGTCGGTTCGACAGATACCGCCTTAATAAAGGCAGATTTCCTGGTCCACTGCAAACCAAAGGATTGCAAGCTGAGTTCATTTGAACGAATGAAAGAAGTATCGGTTACGTCAGTAACATATCCAATAACTTGAGTTGTTCATCTGAACTGGTTTTGATAAAATTTGTTTCATCATATTTCTTTGCTTTTGTCGCATTTTTAAAACATTTTAAGACCATTTTATTGATTATTTTTGGCGATGTTTTAGATCATCAAATTCCGCCTCTTACTTATTAGCATAATTGAGCTAGTTTCTTATATCTTTCTCAATAGTTGGCCTAGCGTAAGGTGTATCCATTTCATTTACTATTCAGTTATTGTCAATTTAAGTGAACAAAATTTGTAGTATTTCCGAAGAATATTTGTTATCGTATAAAAGAAAATATTATGGTTGTTTTTTCTTCAAATTATTTGTGTTCCAGTGGTATGTTTTAAAACTTTTTAACACTTAGATGTAGAATATTTTTCGTCATTGAATGGTTAAAGAAAAATATATTCAATATCAAATGATTTATATTTCGTAATGTTATGTCAATGTTTCTGCCAAAAAATGGCTTAATATTTTGAAGTTTTCGTGAACTAATAATATCCTATACTCAATTTTTCTGGCAAATGTATTACAGAAATGATGATAATACAAGCAAAACAAATTTAATTTGCAGAAATGTCAGACACTTTCTCACTTTTCTTCAATTTTATATTTTATTGAGTAAAACGTAGTACAGAAAAACTCAATGTAGACAACTGTATGGCTTGAAAAAACAAATCAATTTTTCATTTTGTTTCCATGGCTTGAAAAATTTCTCCTCATTGAATTTGTAAAAGTATGAAACAACAGCATTTCAGTTAAGCAGAACTCACAGTTTTCTAGAACGTCATAATTCACTATGACATTAAAGCCAAAGTTTCATATCTCATAAAATGCTTAATGGACTATTAAAGAAGAATATTTCCTGGACTGAATAATAGGTTATATCATGTCTTCTATAACCGTCACATATAATTAACTTCTACTTCCATGATTCATTCATAGCTCTATAGTATCATGCAATAGATATAACCCGGCCTTTTAAGAATATAAAATCAGAAACTTGGATATTACGAAAAGTCATATAAACCATATATATAATATCACGCACACTCTCGCCGATCTGGATAGTCGAGGTTGGCTAGAGCATAGCCGACTCAACGCCTCGGTCTGAAGAGTCGCGAGTTCAAGTCCCGCCGCCGACGTGGCTGTTTGGCCCTTGCCTTCCATGTACGTGTGTTGTCGCGGAAAGTCTTGGGAGTCCGCTGACCACAGACCGAGGAAACTGCAAGAGTGTCAATGCCTTAGTATAAAGGTTAAATGTGTCCCCTTGAGGGACATAGTGAGTACCCATGGCGGATAGTCGAAATAAAGATCCCCTGAAGATTGATAAAGCCCCACAAATAAAAAACAAATTGTGTATATACTCATTTGTTATTGCAGTATTCATGAATACGTTTTTCTAAAACATTTAATTTGTTGCAGTGGACCACAAGAGTGTTTTATTTGTTATTCTTCAGAAGCGTGCTACTTTTCGGAAAACCATTTTGTAAGTTTTTCTTCAGCTCTGTACAGTACCGTTACTTTTTGCCACTAGCATCACTTTTTCACCGCGCTTTTGTGGGTCTACGCATAAATCAACTCATATAATAGCTTTAATGGAATATATAATTGATTAAAAATAATGAAGTCTCCTAAAAAGTAACAAAATAATGCTCTACCTCGAGTGCATTTATCACCTTATTTGAACAGAATACAGTGAAGAACTCCCCGCGTTGGAGTTAATGCAACGCACATAAATCATAATTCCGAGCAGTGAGAGGGATGGATGTGATTCATTGTGCGTGGTGATGAGGTTTTCGACCCGTCGATCGGGATCGGGAATATTAGCCTCAACGCAACCTTGTGCCACCGCTCATTAATTTTGAACGGCCGAATGAGATTAAATGCTCCATTTTCCTCTGTCGGTATCCTCTCTTCAAAGTTTTCCCAACCTGGACATCAGCACGCCATGGACAATTAACGTTACGTCGTTAAGGATTAATTACGCAATGTTTTAGCAAATATTTATTAAATCTCTCGTCATTTGTTTTGCTTAAAAGTATTAATTTATTTCAGTAATCGTATCTCCAAAGTTACATCAAAGCACTAATGAAATATATGTTTATTAAACGCTTTTATGGAACTTCCCCTTCTAGATCAAACGTAATATTCGACATCTCGTGATATTACATCTACATCAACTTGATCTAGAATAAATGTAACATCGACTGTGTGTGTTTCATAGGACATACGTAACTTGCAAATACGTGAATATATGATTATAGGAGACATGGACCACGATCCACTTATGCTAGTGCTGCAACACAGATCTATGAAAAAGACCAGAAATTAATTAATTACTCTTTTAAGCAACTGGCATTCATGAAACTTTCGATACACACGCGTGATTTCTGTGGCAAATACTACTATGTTGATTTTCATGGTACCGCCGACACAATCCCATGGTACCCGTCTCAGGCAATCGGGGGAAATGATTTTATACATCTGTAAATTCTCATGATATTAAGTGAGTTAAGTTTTCCGTAGCAAAAAAATTAAATATTAGAAGGCCTCATTCACACATCCTCGCACAAAAAAGAGAAGAAAAAAAAGCAGTTTTTATAAGTTAGTTTGAATGAAAAAATATTAATGTAACTCGCCAGAAAACGATATATCTTCAGACAGTCACGTACACATTTGTGAAATTCCAGTAACTTTACATTACAATGAGCATCTATCTTTCATATCATTCACCTCTCCTGAGAGGTCTGAATGAAATGTATTTAAAATTAGATGCAATCACTTCCAATCAGCTATCAATTTCCATCGCAATGGGTCCATGATTTCCGTATTTCAAGCTCGAATACTCACAATAGAAGAAATATTGCGGAGTCGTTTTTCTCCTAGAACTCCGTCAACCGGTTTGTGAGCTGAGCAACAAGAAAAGCACGAATGCCGACGCAAGATTTACGTCTCCTTCCTCGGGGCGACGCAAAGTCTTGCGCAGTAACTTAAAATTCCAATCTCCCGTCTCCTATCTGTTCAGATCAGCTGCTAGATGGCTCACTGCGACAACGCAACGCTACCCTGGGGAGTATGAGGATGCATGACCTCGGGGACGATTCCAACTTTGTCCGGAGGAAGAGCGTTGTAAGCAGCTGCATGTTTCGCTAGAAATTCTCTTACAGAGAGGAGCGTATGTAGAATATATGAAATTAAGAACAAAATATTCTGTGACAAAATGTAGCACTTTATTGATTGTATCTACCTAGATTTTGCATCAAGATATGGAAAATTTAAAAATTAATTTAAGTAAAATGCATCATCACAAAGAGATCGAAATCGTGAGCATAAATAATGAATGAAATCGTTGTTCAAATATTAAAAACATTTTGCAGTTTCAATTTCTTTTTAAACCGAGTCAATATGTTTCACTCGTAACAATTATTACGTGTTTTGTTCATCACGAGAAATTCGGGGTAACGTGTATGAAAAACAATTACACTCAGTATTTCGATTTGAGAAGTTGAGTTTTGTATTAATAAATTGAAGCTTGAGAATTGCCAGCCAGTGCGGGATGTAATCTGATAAAAACAATAAAGCTTCCAAATACTAAAGACACATTGGACTAATGTTTTGCGATTGGTTGAATAGAGTATTGAATAGAGTATCTTAGTTGAAAACCCAATTTTCAACATACTTAGAATTTAGCTTTCCTGAATGTTTTCGTTAACAAGTTATTCGTTGATACACGTTCATGTTGCCAAATTCAACTATAATATCAATTTATAGTTCAAATGTACGTAATTTAAACTTTTAATGAGTTTTAAAATCTTTTCATTGATGATTCGTTTCTTTGAATGTTGTTTTACAATACACTACTGTTACATATTCAAAAAAATTATGAAGGTTTATAGGTTATTTCATCTAATTTAATCAAATATCTGTCTGAACGAAATTGGTTGCCGACATCAATTATGTTACAACTTTCGTTCTTAACTGTTTTTTTTTCACTTTTCATGAATCTGCCATATTTCTTAAAACATGAGAATTCGACTCGACAATAATTCCATCATAATTTTCAGAGTTACTTCACGAATATACCAAATCAATCCTTGAAGATTTCTCTTAAGTCTTAAAGAAAAAGGGCTACTACAAAATATTGAAATGAAAACAGCGCTTGAATCTGTAACGTAAAAGTTATTTGAGAAAGTTGCTGTGAATGTGCAATGTATTTTCTTTCTTGCACATGGGGATGAGACTCGCTGACATCGCCCTCAGACCTCGCAATTATTTTGGCGCAACCGGGGCAAAACAGCGCAGGCGGGAGCCGATCGCAGAAGCCGGAGACGCGTCCAAGTTTTAATTTGAGCCCCGAAGCGAATAAATCTGTGTCTCGCGAAACGACGAAGCAGCTCGCGAACCGGGGCGCTGCTGCGGCCGTTTCTTCCGAGCATGCTTCGCGCCCCAGTCCCACTTCTTCCCGGGCGGCGTTAATCTTCTGTCGGAGAAACTTCGATTCGCCGCGGAAACTTTTCGATACGACCCCTTTCCCTCCGTTTCCTTCTTGCCCTTCCCGCTAGTAGCGACCACTAGCCACCCGCCGCCCTCCGCCACCCGCCCTCCGCCCCCCGCCCTCCGCCCCCCGCTCTCCGCTCCCCGCTCGTTCCCCCCTCGCCGCCGCTCGCCCACCGCTCACCCACCACTCGCCCACCGCTCGCCCACCGCTCGCCCACCGCTCGCCCACCGCCCGCCCACCGCTCGCCCACCGCTCGCCCACCGCTCGCCCACCGCTCGCCTACCGCTCGCCCACCGCTCGCCCACCGCTCGCCCACCGCTCGCCCACCGCGCGCCCACCGCGCGCCCACCGCGCGCCCACCGCGCGCCCACCGCGCGCCCACCGCGCATACCACGTAACGCCACCGGCATACACCACTGCGCCCACCACTTCGCCCACCGCGCGCCCACCACTGCGCCCACCGCGCGCCCACCGCTGCGCCCGTTCAGCCCCCTCGTCGCGCCCTCCGCTCATCCCCCCGCTCGCTCTCCCGCTCGCCCCCACTCGTCCCGCTCGCCCCCAGCCCGTCCGCCCCTGCTCGCCCCTCCCGGTCGCCCCCTGCTCGCCCCACCACTCGCCCACCCCGCTCGTTTTCCCCGCTCGCTCCCCCCAGCTAGCCCCATGAGCTCCTCCACGCTCGCCCGCTCACCCTCACTTGCCACCCGCGCGCCTCATGCTCGCCCTCCACTATGTCGCCTGCCCCCCCCCCCTTCCATGCCTCGCACTGGGAGCTGAACCGCAGCAACTAATCTCCTCTCAACATACACCCCCATTTACAGATCAATGACAACCACAGACGTATTCGTCAAATACACAAATTCTCTATTTCTTGACCCCGTTGTCTTTCTCCTACGTTCTTCAGAGTAATGGTTGTGATGACTCAGTGGCAAATTTGTTACCGGGAAATGGTGGGTTCCCAGTCGTGGCGATGAAGGATTATCTACAGGAATTATTTGTCTAGGTCGGATTCAACTCGAGGTGAATTTTAGCGGCCGATCGGTAGTTTTTAGTAATTTTTCCTATAAATTCAAGGAGTTTGCCGGAGTAGTACCTTTACAGACGAAATGCACGAGAATTCTCCTTTCCTGTCCTTGTCTCCTCTTCTCTCTCTCTCTCTTCTCTCTCTCAAGTACACATACACATGTACGTGCACTACACTATTATGCATTCGGGAGAGAAGTCGGGAAATTTGTTGGTCTCGGTGAAATCTAAGCCTCACTGGAGGAGATAACTGAACAGAGAAACACGAAAGCTGAAATGTAGGTTGGGTGTCAGATCTTATTCACCAGAGGGGAAAACACCGTTATTTTTCGAAATACAACACACACTACCAGTTACACAACTGATGTGTAGTTGGAGGAGATGAGGTCTTGACATGCATCAAGAAAGCAAAGTACTCACTCATCACCTGCCTTTCCTTTGTTCATATTTATTGTTCACGGGCACTCTCCTTTACTCAAATTGCCACTTCGATCCAGTTTGACTTTGTTCTGTTACGACATTCGCCTGACCAGCACCCACTTTCATCCCCCACTTCAAAACTCCCAAACTCATAGTCTGCCCACACCTACTCCTTCCTTCTCTCGCTAACCTTTCTTCCCTCACCAAACTCTTGGCTTCCGAGTATGGGTTTATTACAGCGGAGGCGGCGGTGTACGTGAGTTCGGAAGGCCGGGATTAGAATGGAAGGCGGCAAGCTCGGAGGGTTTAGAGGGGTGGTTGGGTTAGCTCCCTGCTGCAGACCTGAAGTTGGCACTCGGTCACGTTTTCGCCGCGAAGAGCTCTGGTTTCAGGTAGGGCTTGCCTTCTCTTTGGCGTCTTACGGTGTCGAGTGGAATTACAGAAAATGTGGATTGGATTTGTGGTGGGGGATGCTCACGACCCTTTGAAAAAACTTCTGTTTCGTCCTTCGATTTTTTGAACTTTTTGAGTGGGAACGATGGGTGTTAGGTTCAGAGCAGAAGTTGATCTTTGGAAACCAGTAACTGTTGTGTTCGTTGAAGATGTTGTGGAGTGAAATACTCCTGCCCATTCGAGCTATGAGTTTTCAGCTGACAGTGACATTCCGAGACTGCTAACAGTATTTGATGGTAACTTCCAATGTATTGTGCATTTTCAGTTTGTTATACAATATGTCTAGCAATGATGCTAGGTATATTGAAAAAATGATAGAAAACTATTATAGTCTAATAAAATATGAGAAACCAAAAAAACAACAACAATTGAAGTCTTCTATTTAGAAACTGTCTTCTTTTCTTAGGTGACTCATTAAATAATTCTGTAATTTATTTGTTGTAATATAGAGGTGAAAACGATAATTTCATCTTTTTCGAAAAAGTTATGAAGTTATTACCTTTCTTTTCTAAAAATTGTATCCTTTTTTGTTTATATATTCGGTAAGTATAGAAAATAATAGGCATATTTTTCAAAAGTACTTATATGAGTTTCTTAGAAAAATTTTTCATTTCTTCTTCTTTCTTCTAATATTGACGAAGGATAATCTACGATTTCTTTAAATATTATAAATTTTTATCGTTAAATATATGATTGAGAAAAATCTCTTCAGAAGTGCCTTTCTCGCGCTGAGAGTAGTTGTTATTTTCATCCAGTCAGAGAAACATATTATTCACATATGAATCACATAAATTAATAATTTTTAAATGTTTGAGCTATATCATAGTAAAATATCTGTATAAATGGAAGAACTAATATACTGTTAACCGAGAAAAAAAACAACATTTATTTGTATATACTCGATTTCCTGCGTGATATGCAGTAAAATTCCTGTGCTTTTGAATATAAAAATGTTTAATGGACTGTAAAGATTTACATTAAAAACCTATTGTTTATTGCAAATAATATTTTGAGAATTTGGGGAATATAATTGTTTTCCACAACGATAAATTTCTTTATAATTTGTCAAAGTGTATACGCACGGAAAATTGTACGTTTATATTATACTGTTGATGACGTCATCAGGAGTTGTGATGCAAAACAAACGCTCAAAAAGCGATGCATGTTCGAGCATATTGATGGGTATTTTGCATCACCATTTCCATGGAATCTAAATAGCGTAAAATCAAGGCTCTCTGGATTCTGCGGTACGATTTTTTGTAGAATATCCCATTGAAATGTTGTTTCACGCAAAATTAGAACCTTTTCATTAACATATTGTTTACTTTCTATTTAGCTTCATCCCCTTCTTTCGTTCTTCTGTATTCCAACCCTTCTCTTCTCCCCCGAAACCGGTCAGTGTGCAAGCAAACAAAAGGGGAACTCGATTACAATTTTTCGTTCTGCTCGGCTCAGTGATTGTAGATCTGTACAAAGAAACCGAAAATATTATCCTAATCTTCTCGGTTCTCCATGCACGACGGAGAGAGAGAGAGAGACCCACACGGATCGAACTTTGGAAAAATCGGCCACCAGGGAAAGGGTTTAAGGGCGGGGGCGGCCACGAAGGGAAGAGGGTGGGGCGGAAGAGGCCGAAGTCCTGTTGGGATGGTGTTTTTTTTTCGTCGGTCGTGCAACGAGGGCTGCAGGTTTCAGATGACGTCTCATTTGCAATTTGATTAGAAACTGGAGACGGCGCCGGCGTAGGAATAACAGGGCTCGAGCAGACGGGGAAGGGAGGCTTAGCTCTCTACTGCCGGTGCTGCTGGCATTGGCAATGGCAGTGAGCGGGAGTGAATATCGTTGTAGGAGCGGAGGTGTGTGATGTGGGGGTGGCGGGGGTGGAAAGGCGTGGGAGCAGCGTTCGCGAGAGGCGAGTGGGAGGGGGGCTGATGGAAGCGACAGAGAAGGAAAAACACGGAGGTGGAAGTGGCTCGGAGATAGAAATGGAGAAAAATGGAGGGCGAGGATTGGACGGGAGGGGCTAGTGGCAGCACCTTCCGGTTAACCGGGCAGCAGATTTCAATTTCAGCGTGTATCGCTCGCGCTGCTGCTGCGATTACGTAGCTGAAGCTGAATTAAAAACGTTGAGTGCTGAAACGCGCCTGGAAAGAGGATTCTACCCCCTCCACCTCCCCCACCCCCACCCCGCGTCCGTAACCCTTGGACGCTACTTATCGCGCGACTCGAGTGGATGTTGGCAAGGAGGGGAGGGGTCAGGGGGAGGGGAGCGGGTAGTTGCGTGCATTGGATAGAGATTGGCGAGGCTTTTGTGGAGGCGAAATGAACTTCTGTTAATAACAACTTGAGCACGCACGGAAGCCGCGAATTGTATTTGAAAGAATACAACGCACGCATAACAAGCCTAATGAACTTAAAGTTGAGGATATCTAAATGCAGATCTATTTAAATATTTCTGTAAATAGAAAATAGCATTGCGAGGAGGGAATCATTGCTCTGAAAACAAAACAAATCGCGGATCTTATTGAACACTTTATAGTATTAATAACTAAAATTAATTCCTTTTTATCTCTTTCTTCACATTTGACCGAGTGGATATTGACAATGGATCAGTTCTAGTTAATCTCAAGAACAGTGTGAACTGTGTCACCAAGAAATAATTAGTTCTCTCTCAATTCATTCGATGTATTTTATCATCACGAATAAAATGCTATGTTTGTGCAGAAACGAAAATAAATTATTTTAAGCTCGTTTTTCCTCTAGTTTTAACGATAAATCTTGCGATAATTTTTTTAATATTGACAGCAGAAACCTCTAATTTTATTTTTTTAACTTGGAAAATGCATTATGTTTTAAAATAATATTTACCTCATTATAACATGCAGTTTCTGTTTTCAAATGTATGAATTCAACTGGAGAGTTGAAGTAGTAGTTGTTTCTTTTTCAAGGAATTCGATTGTTAGGGATATATAATGACTATGCTTTTCAAAATAATTGAAATTTACGTTTAACTCTATTCTTGAATTATTATAAGCAATCAAATGACCACATCTACATCCTACTAAAAAGAGAAAGTGAATAAACACAACAATTATAATGAAAAATAAATTAAAAACGGTCTTTCAGTGGCCTAGGCCCAGTTGTAACGATTTTGGTACCTGTCGAAAAGACACTTACATAATAGAATTAGCGATTTATTGTAGTGAAACCCAAAGAAAAAAATATTTGAAATGGCACAGTGAAATGCTTTGAAATCCCTTTCCAATACTGTAGCATTAAAAAACGTTAATTTTTGACAAGTAATGATCCTGTATTAACAATTAATCCATATGTATAACCAAAACATGTATATTTAGTGAACTGGTAATAGTGAATCTCCTAACCAATTTATGTTCCAGAGAAAAGTGGGAAAGAACATTTTGAACATATCCCTTACATATCGCGTAACTTGTGAAGAAATAAGAAATAGAACCATGATTGAAGTTGCAGTAGAACAAGCTAAAATTAAAATGGGATGGACATGTTAGACAATAGGAGAGAAGATTGTCTTATGACCCAATAGTCTGGGAGGCGTCATCCTGAAACACAGTGCAAACGATGGGCAAATAGATTCTGGGATGCAACTCGCAACAAATTCAGAGAGGCAACTGGCTGACTACGAATAGGCTATAGTTGAAATCATAAATAACAAGTGAATCGTAATTAATTTGAAACACTCAGAAGTTTATCAATGGAGTAAATTAAACCAATGAAATGCATTACTGAAAAAAATTGAAAGTTAAAATTACATTTAAAATGCTTACTGGCTTGGGAATGTTTCTCGGAACCTTCTGATTTATTTATCTTACATTCCCGATTGATGTTCGTAGGATTGATACTAATCGACGCCATTGATGCCCATATGTAAACACACGTACAAGAAAGTAGATAGACTGTAATTGAATGTATTATAATGATCCGTATGATTTATTCTTACTCATGCAATTAATCTCTGGCATTGTGTTGATGCGTGATGGAAAAATATTGATTTTGTAACAACCCATATGTATTTTAGTGTACCATGTTGTTGTTTAATATAAGAAATGAACAGAATTACAATTGAAAATTATGATAATTTTGGGTAATCATCGTATACATAATTGAATACAAATTTGTTTCCACAAATACATTAACAATGAATGTTATTTCAAATTATTCACATAGTGACTATTTACAACATTAAAAGATTATAGATTGATTAATTTGATACGTTATTTTCTTGAGTTTACGTACAATTATAACAACTTATAACTTGCGGCGAAGAATATAAATCTTTTCTGTGCAGACAAGTTATCATCAGCCATTCAATGTCCTATAATACCAAAGCTTCAAATAACTTCAATATTACTAAATTATTTCATGTTTCTCATGAAAGAATTATGAATTTCTCATGAACTGTTACTAACATTAAGAGTGAACACTCCTCACTCATACAGAATTCATAAATATTGTCTTTAAGGTGTGACCACGATATCAGTCTTACCAAATGTACAACTTAATTAACTCAGTTAATTGAAGCGAAATTATTCTCTAAATAATATAGGTAACTATGACAATGTCGGGCAAAACTTGTAACATTTATAATATGAAGAGATATGCATTCACGTGAATTGTGAATAATAGTGCCAGGTAGCGTGTGTAATAGTATGGACATCATTCCCGAACAACGCACTTACTTTAGCACAATTTTTTTATTATTTTGTATTACCGTATTTTTTTTGAAGTCCGTCCGTCCGTCCGTCCGTCCGTCCGTCCGTCCGTCCGTCCGTCCGTCCGTCCGTCCGTCCGTCCGTCCGTCCGTCTATCCGTCTGTCTATCCGTCTGTCTGTCCGCCTGTCCGCCTGTCCGCCTGTCCGCCTGTCCGCCTGTCTGTCTGTCCGCCTGTCTGTCTGTCTGTCCGCCTGTCTGTCTGTCTGTCCGCCTGTCTGTCTGTCTGTCCGCCTGTCTGTCTGTCTGTCTGTCTGTCCGCCTGTCCG